>JAYXIM010040326.1:0-19225 GCA_037575425.1 Anastrepha fraterculus
TATATGCTCTCCCGCTGTGATTATTTCCCCTCATTCGCTACCCTGCTGCTGAATTTGCTGACGCCCATTTTTCACAAAAAAAAAAACAATTATTTACAAAAATTCAAAAATAAATTTCGTTAGGTTTGCTAGCCTTGCAGAGCAACTCCAATTCTCACACTTTCCACAAACCACAAAAATGCGTCTGTTGCAACGTCATCATGTAATCAATAGCGCAGAGTTGGTGTTGCTGTTGGTGTGAACTCCAGCTGTGTTTTTGAGCCAACAAAATTTGGAGTTAAGACGCAGCCAACAGCAACTCAGGTAAGCGTCGCATGACCACATCACAAAATGCCAATACTTGCACACAATGCAATGCATTACAGCGTGTACACACACACGCACTCATTACCGAACAATCTGTGGTTGTGCGTCATTTGCGCCAGCTGAGTATGCGCCCACATCCTTTTACAATTTGTTGTTTCTTTTATTGTTGTTTTGTTAATATGATTTCCTATTTTCCATCAGCTTTTCATTTTTTCCTAGTCGCTCGCTCCCTCACTGACCTTTAACAAATTAAAAGTGACGTGTGCCTTTGCCGC
Organism: Anastrepha fraterculus; assembly: GCA_037575425.1. NCBI lineage: Eukaryota > Metazoa > Arthropoda > Insecta > Diptera > Tephritidae > Anastrepha > Anastrepha fraterculus. The sequence goes on from JAYXIM010040326.1 coordinate 582, forward strand.
ATTGTGGTTTAAATCGATTTTTCTTTTACTCTCGTCTTTTCAAATTTACTCACACATGGACAAACGTAAATCTTTAGCAACAACAAAACAGTCTTTTATTTTATTGTTTGTTGGTCATTTACTGAGAAATTACAGACATATTTCGCTTTGAATAGTGGTGAGTCTATTTGGTTCTAAAAATTGTTATTTTTCAAACTCCAATATTTGAAATTTATTTTACCTGCTCATATTTCAATGCAAGTATTCATTTGTTGTTGGGCTCTAGTCAAAATACGTAAACAAAGAAGTGGCCATTCAAAGTGGTATTTCAATTGCTTTGGCAGATTGTTAGTGCAATGAGCAATGAGCAGAGAGTGAGTAGACAAAATCAGGGAATGTAGAGTTGAACTATACAACAAATGCTAAATCGATTAACGGATTAAAAATTACTATTTCTGCTTTGAGTATTTCGGAAATATGGTTGTGAAAGGTTTTTTCGTACATTATTTTAGTATTTATTTGTACAAATATTTGGTTTGAGCTCTGCGTCCCTTTTGTCGCTATTGCCATTTTCAGCCATTTAAACATCCGAAAAATTCACTCTTTTGTGTTATTGTATTTTTACAATTTTAATAACTGAAGGCTATTACTCTCATTCCTATTATTATTCAAACATTTAAATAAAATTCAAAGTTCAAAACCGAAAGGTTCCAACTCAACGAAAACTTAGTACAACAATTCCAGTCTTTAAAAATGGAGATAAAAAGAAAGCTGAAAACTATAAGGGCATCAGCCCACTGGGATCAGTGGCGCAGTTATTTACCAAAATTATTGCCAACAGGAATGAACTAGAAATTGCAAGGGTATCACCGGGGTGAACGATATAAAGTGTTACCAACTTCACACTGCTTGCATCTGTAAAATAGCTCATGACATCAACGTCCAAATTGTTATATATTGTTTATGAGCCATCAAAAGCATTTGCCTTTCAGTTTTGTTGAATTTTTTTTTCTGTAATGGAATTCAAACGTAATAGTGGGATTACATTATATTTGGCTGGAAAATCACAACCAGCCATTGTTCGTGAGCTCAGTCACCTCAAAGTGAATAAAATGTTTGTGTATCGCACTATAAAATATTACAATGGTACTGATAGCATTACAAAACGCTATGGAGGCGGACCAAAAAAACCGCAACAAAGCCAACAAAATTCACGTCGAAGTGGAAGAAAAATGGCCAAAAAACTGGAAATATCGCAAGACAGGATTCCACGCATATTTAAAAATGAGCTCAAGGGCAAGGTTTACAAGTTCCAAAAAGCACACGATCTTTCACCCCAGCAAACAAAAGTTCGGTGCGAAAGAGCAAAGGAGTTGTTGCGCTTGCACGAACATGGCAAATTTCCTAACATTGTGTTTTCTGATGAAAAAAATTTCCCAATTGAACAGTTCATAAACACTAAAAACGATCGTGTTTACTTGACCGAACGCTCATACGAGAATTTGAGCCTACGTATGGCCACTCGAAGCAATTTCCCATCGCAAGGAATGGTTTGGACCGCAGTGACCGCTGCTGGACACTCTCCAATTGTTTTTATCGAGCCTGGGGTCAAAGTGCATGCGACTTATTATCGTGAAAATGTTTTAGAAGCTGCTTTAGAGCCGTGGACACGCAAACATTTCGGTCGTATACCATGGACGTTCCAACAGGACTTGGCACCGGCTCATAAAGCTCGTGTAAACCAAGAATGGTAAAAAAATCATGTTCTACACTTCATTTCGTCATGGCTTTCGAATTCGCCAGACGCAAATTCGATGGACTATTCCATCTGGTCCATTTTGGAGGGCAAGGTGAGGACTAAAAAATATGCCAGTATGGATGCGCTGAAAAAAGCGATTATACGAGAATGGGCCAAAATACCTCAAGATCACATTCGTGCAGCGTTGAACTCATTTTTTGACCGTTCGAAGGCTATAGTCAAGGCAAAAGGTGGTCATATCGAGCTAAAGTGAATATACATATGTTGAAATTGTAATCATTTTGAACAATTTTGTCTTTGAAATCAATAAAAACTAATTTCACACAAAAAAGTTAAGGAATAAGTAACACTTCATAACATTCACCCTGGACTTTGTCTACTAAAAAATGCATTATTTATTTAGCAAATTTCCCCGGTCAATTTTATATCTCGTCGAATCCAGAATTCATCACAAAAAAACAGGCCGCCTATCTATCCAAATTTTGTGTACCCCACTGTAATCGTCAATCTCACATTAAATACCAGACTACTCAATAATAACGTTTTAAAATTATATTTGGCAAAAATTAATTATCTAACAACGAAAGTATGAAACAAGTTTTTTTGCTTTATAATCGAATGAATTAAGTTATTACACAAAATTGGTCACTCATAATTTGTTTACAAAACTTGTAGACTTTTTACAACTTCCAAACTTTAGTATAAAAATGCCTTAAAAGTACCCCGCCTTCAATGAATTCAATTCAGTCGCAGCATGAAAGCTATTTTACTGTGCTTGATATCTCCGCTCTTGGTGGCAGTGCAGGTATGTTAAAGAAAAACGAAAAAACAGCAGTTTCTCCAATAAAAAAAATGAATTTTCACCTCTTTCAGGCTAAGCCGGCAATCATAGATGCAGCTACGCTGGAAATGCTCAATAGCTGCCGCAAAGAGAACAACGTGTCCGAGAAAGAATTAGGCCTGTACATGGCTAATAAATTGGATGCCGCCGATTCCACACACAACTTTAAGTGTTTCGTCAAGTGTACAATCGAAAAGTTTGGCTTCTATAAAAATAATATGCTGGATGAGGTATTGGCCACCAAATTTATTATAGATAATTCCAAGGATAAGCAATCGAATGAGGAGTCTGTCAAGGATGTTATAAAAAAATGTAATCAGATGAAAGGGGCCGATGCCTGTGACACAGCCAGTCAGATTGTGTGGTGTTTCGTTAAAGCGGAATTGAAAGTTTTCCAATAAGCAAAAATAGCACTTTTTAAACTGTAAAATTTATATATTTAAATTTGAAATAAAAATAACATAAATTTTAAATAAAAATAAACTGATTTGAAAAAAAAAATTCATAAAAAAAATTGTAGAGTAAAGCCGGGTATTGTAAGCACCATTTTACCTTGATATTATTGTAATTTCAGTCAAAATAATCGTAATGAAAAAGCGATCTTTTTTTCTTTCTAACAGATATTGAATTATCTTTACATTTTATTCCATATACACTAATATAATCGTTTTCGTCTGATAATATAGAAAAACTGAAACCACCTTAAAAGTTGATGAAAAGAAAAATGGTGGGTAAAGTGGCCCAGGGTATCCGGGTAAAGTGAGCTACTATATAAAATCACCAAAAACAGTTGTAAGAGTTAATAATAAGTCAATGAATTTATTTGTAAATTTTTTTTTAAATTTTAATTAATGACTTTCTTGGTTGACTATTTGAAAAAAAAAAGATTAACCTTAGGTAAATATAAATCCACATTCTGTATAGCAGATGGTGGCAATTTCTGATTCTCATACTCTTGCTCAAGTAAAAAAATCTTTACATTTTCTTTTGTGAACCCATTGCTCTTTAAAAGACGTTCCCGTTGGAGAGCGAAAACTAAGCTCATTTTTTGTGCCTGCGTAGGAATCCATGCAGCCAACCTTTCCTTGCAAATTGCCTAAAGACCGATAATTTGTTTGGCACTTTGGCAATTCCGTCAATTGAAACGCCAGGGAACGAATATCGAGTCTTGTGAGGTCGCAAGGTCCTGATTCCATTTCTAATGTATATTTTACAAGGTCTTTTTTCTGTGGCGTCGTCCAGTATTGGCTTACGTCCAAGTAGGGTTTTTAAAAGCAGGCTAGACGATGCATTACTCCTTGCCATTCTTTACAATGTAAAACGCGGCACATCAGAAGTCTTTGATAAAAAAAGTGTGCCCATCTCCTCATTCCTAACAGCTACAATAGCGTTTTTCATCATACGGGCGTCCCATTTCCTTATTTCTCCATTTTTGGCATGTCTAAATATGTATAATTGGGAAATACAAAACGGAAAATTAACGAGAATTAGAAAAATATTAAGGGTTTAATGTGGGCTACTAGTTCACAATAACCGAAGCTGACTAGCCCACATTAGAAAAAGGTATTGCAAACTTTTGTTTAAATAATTGAAAAAGAGTTTCTTACCGCATTACAAATGCAGAATAGTTTAATAATTCTATATGAACTTTCACACACTAAATAATCACTTGCTAAAAAATACCATTAACATTACACGCCACTGAAAAACAAATTGACTGCACTTCGCAAAATATTTTGATCAACTTCTCATCAGTAAAGAGTCCAATTCAAAAGGCGAGCAGCGTTAAACATCCGTTATGGGAATGTTAAAGTTCATAAGCAATCTTTCTAGTGCATGTTCGTTACTATGAGAAATACAGACTTTGACCACATTACCCGAATAGCCCACAATACCCGATCTTACTCTAAACTTTTACAGGCACATTTATTTATTCATTTAGTAATCTAAAAATACAGTATTTCTCAGAGACAATGAAAAACAGATAAATGTTAAACAAATCAATCAAAAATTAATTAAACCTACACTTTACCTATTTCGTTTTAATGTAGGCAATGCAACATTTCCTAAAGCTTACAAAGAAATAATTTGAGAGAATACTTAGAAACCAGTTAAACAATTCATTTAGTAAAACTTTAAAGTAGTACTTTGTGGAAGACACGTTTAGGCCAACGGGCTTTCAAATCGAATTAAATCCCCTCAAAGTCCTAGAAATCGCAGCATTCGAAGCACAATTAGTTCTACAGATCCCTAACCAGAAAATATTATGATTTCGTAAGCTTCGCTAAGGAATATTGAAATAAATTTACACAAGTAGCGGTGAGGAGTCAATCGCCCCACTTATCAAATGGAAAACGAAAGTTAGGGCGAGGATAGTCCCTTTAATATTTAGTGTTATTAGACAAATGAGCAAGCGCCGTCTTTTATAGGAGAAAATTCGATCATTGAAATGCAAAGCACACAAAGCATAATGGACAAAGGCTATTTGGGCAAATTGAAGCCTACTAATATAACAAACATCATAATGGCCTGCCCCGAACGCTTAAGAGTATATGGACCAACAAAGTCCGTCCCAAAACGTCTAGTAAAAGCAAGTACAGAATATGACTTTGTAATGCTGTAATTTAAATGTCTTTGAAAAGAGAATTTAGAATCAAATGCCAGACCAAGATCAAAAAATTTACTTGGGTTAGATAATCTAGCACCACCAATGCAGTAGGAAGTAGTATAAGATAAATTTAAGGAATACAGGGTGATGGTGAACATTTCCAGATGTTATAGCAACTATTCAGTGCTCCAAATGGTTGAGTAGATGGGCAATGTAGAACTCTCTGTTGACCTTTCACCGATTCTTTTCGAGCATTTCCCAGAGCACCATGCCCTCCCAGTCCCACCAAACACAGTCATGCTCTTCTTTGGATGCAGATCCGGCTTGACTCCCGGCTTTGGCGCGTTTCTTTCTCGTGCTAACCGGCGCCAGTTGGACACACCAAGTGAAGCCAAGTCCTTCTCCACCTGATCTTTCCAACGCAGAGGGGGCCTTCCTCTTCCTCTGTTACCACCAGCTGGTACCACATCGAATAATTTCAGAGCCGGAGCGTTTGTATCCATTCGGACGACATGACCCAGCCAACGTAGCCGCTGGATCTTTATTCGCTGCGCTATGTCTATGTCGTCGTAAAGCTCATACAGCTCATCGCGATATTCGCCGTTGCCAACGTGCAAAGGTCCAAAAATCTTACGCAGAATCTTTCTCTCCAGCACTGCAATTGTCGCTTCATTGGATGTTGTCATCGTCGAAGCGTCTGCGCTATACGTTAGGACGGGCATGTTGAGAGTAGTAGTTCGTCGAGAGAGGACTTTACTACTCATTTGCCTACTTAGTCCAAAGTAGCGTTTGTTGGCAAAAGATATTCTACGTTGGATCTCAAGGCTGACATTGTTATAGGTGCTAAAGCTGGTTCCTAAATAAACGTAGTCTTTTACAACCTCAAAGTCATAACTGTCAACCGTGGCGTGGATGCCTATACGCGAGTGCACCGACTGTTTGTTTGATGACAGGAGGTAGTTCGTTTTGTCCTCGTTCAGCTGGTGGCTCTTCTGCAGTCACCCACTCCTTTTTTGCTTCATATTGATGTACAGGCACCATTTCTCGTCTCCCGTGACGATTCGGTGCAAAAAGCGCTGTTTTAGACCGCGTGTTGCTCGATGTGGGGCGAGATACTGAGAAGCTCTTTGAAGGCGACTTTCTTCGTTTTTTTTCATTGAGCTTGTGAAGCGCCCAGGCTCCCAGGATCCCAATTTTTTGGTAAATCCCATTGAATGAATATGATTGAGAACAGTTTTATGATCGCAGCCCTTTTTTCCCACCAATTTACTACTTGTTTGGCGACCGTTTTCCCTCAAAAGTGATTTGGGACGTTCTTCATTGAATTTAGAAGGCCTTCTGCTGCAGGGCGTGTTATCGACGTCGAAATCGCCATTTTTGAACTTTTCAAAACAAATCTGTGCCGTGTAGGCTCACCTATTGCACCTTCTCCACACACGTCGCAAGTGTCCCGGGCTGCTTCGACACCTTTTTAACCTCGAGGAAAAGCAAAGAAGAGCAGATCACGGAAATGTTGATTTTTGCTTCCTGGGTATTCTATTTCTAAGCCTCAAAACTATTGTAATAAATTATATATACCTATATTAGGGCGGGTCGATTTGTGGGGAGGCAAAAAAATCGCCCATTGCTCTGTGAAAATCATATTCTACGGATCAAAATAAGAAACTTTACCGAAGGAGCCATACCTCTAAAACGAATTCTGATGTCCCCCAATTTGGGTCGAACTTTTTAGTTTATTTTCTCATGTAAAGGCCAAAAATGGTGATATTTTGAAATGATTGTATGGGGAGTATGCCACTGGCATGGGTGGATCGGCCGTCCAAAGTTAGTGGGGGTCGGTCATACATTTGGACTCGATTGGAGCACTCTAAATGGGTCAAAGTGGGATTTTTCGTTCGACCCAAATTGGGGGACATCAATGAGCGATTTTTAAATCGACCCGCCCTAATACATATATAATATATATATAATTGGCGCGTACACCCTTTTTACGTGCTTGGCCGAGCTCCTCCTCGTATTTGTGGTGTGCGTCTTGATGTTGTTCCCCAAATGGAGGGACCTACATTTTCAAGCCGAGCGGCAGATATTTTTATGAGGAGCTTTTTCATGGCAGAAATACACTCGAGGTTTGCCATTGCCTGCCGAGGGGCGACCGCTATTAGAAAAATGTTTTTCTTAATTTTGGTGTTTTCACCGAGATTCTAACCGACGTTCTCTCTGTGAATTCCGAATGGTAGTCGCGCACCAACCCATTCGGCTACGGCGGCCGCCTTAGATCAAAAATTAAATAATTCAAAAATACAATAAACAGAGTTTTGTAGAGCTGAAGCAGTTCTATCGGATGAATACTTACCCTTTGCAAAACAGCAAACAAATTGTTTTAAAATAAAAGAAAATATAAAAACGCTATGAACTCATTCCCCGACCCAATAGTACTTGTTGGCAAAAAAGATAGAAATTAAAATTAAAAAATTAAATAAAAATTACATAATCAGATAATTTTTCAATTAAATTTAGTTTAATATCGAAAATGATTTCGCGCACTAATAACAAAAGAAATCCATCGCGCTGCCGGATGAATCAACTCAGAGTTGGGCTAATTAATAAACAAAAAATGTCATAATAGACAAATTACCTAATAATTATTTAGTCGAATGCATTGAATAAAAACAATGTGGCAAAAAAAAAATAATAAGCGGATCAATTTGTAGCTGAATGTGTGCAAATTGGTTGAAAAACTAGAACTCTGACGAACGCAGAATATTGCGCATAATAAAAATAATAGCAGCTCATCCGCTCATGAATCCCGATAAAGCAAAAAAAAGTAGCTTAACAATAACTTAGCTTCCCATAAATTTCGCGCATTTGGTTAGTCAACTCAGTGATATTTTGCAATTCATTCTGCACACAAGTGGCTACGCCTCCGCTGCTGCAAAAATGCGAACTCTATACCTTTTCACCGTGCTGGCTGCCTTTGTCACCGTTCTAATGGTAAGTTTTTAAAATTTGCCAGTCAAATATACCTGTCAAGTACCTTCAGCTGCTCTTACATCCAAATGTTTATTCCACAACAGTGTCAATCACAAGCCGATATGGAGAAATTACACAAGCTCTGCATGAATGAGACGAATCTAACAGAAGCGGAGATCAAACAATTTTTTGGGAATGGCATGAAAGCCAGCGATGCCAAGGATAATATGAAATGTCATACGAAATGTTTGATGGAGAAGCAAGGCATCATCAAGGATGGCGTTTACGTGCCTAGTGTAGCGATCAAGCAACTCATGCTATTTCCCGCATTAAAGGGGCATGAAACGGAAGTTACGCAGGCAGTGAATAATTGCAAATATGAAAAAGGCGCCAACGAATGTGATACAGCTTTTAAGATTACTATGTGCATTAAGGAGTTTAAATCTCATGCCCCATGAGAATTGACCTTTCACAGAAAGATTTGCTAATTTTTTATGTGCTTGAAATTGACCGCTTCAAGTAACTTGGATACAAATAATATTTTTGGTATGAGGGCTATTTATAAAAAAAATTAATTAAAAACACTTAATGTAATAAATGTGTATGGGTCCTGATAATAGCTTTGAATTGAAATGTAAACTGTAACGAAAACATTTTTTTTTTTCAGTGTAGTTTGAAGTATTTTAAGCAGAGTAAAACACATTTTGTGCACTGTTTTATTACTAATGGAATAAAGCGCTTTGTTCCAAGGATGATAGATTACCATCGTTGGCCGTCCGCTATGGTGAAAAACAAAATTGTGATAGTAACTTCGGCTGCCACATCATCGGGGACTCGGCGGCAGAGTTCTGCCCGCTCATTTCACATGCATTCACACACTCGTCCACTCAGTTGTTGTTCGAACGCAAACGAAGTAGCCGGTTAATGGTCTGACATTGGCCACACCTCTGAAATATTTGGACCATAGCGTAGTGCAGACGGAGTAGTTTAGACGCAGTAGGAGTGAGGTGAGTACGATTGGCAAAAAATGTTATTACATCAGTTTTTGGGTTGCCAAAAAAGATTTTGTTGATTGGTTACCTTGAGATTACATACAATATATATATATACATATATAATTGGGGCGTACACCCTTTTTGGGTGCTTGGCCGAGCTCCTCTTCCTATTTGCGTCTGATATTGTTCCACAAATGGAGGCACCTACAGTTTTAAGCCGCCTCCGAACGGCAAATATTTTTTGTGAGGAGCCTTTTTATGGCAGAAATACACTCGGATGTTTGCCATTGCCTGCCGAGGAGCGATCGCTATTAGAAAAAACGTTTTCTTCATTTTGGTCTTTCACCAAGATTCGAACCTACGTTCTCTCTGTGAATTCCGAATGGTAGTCACGCACCAACCCATTCGGCTACAGCGCCCCACCTTGAGAATAGTGTGGGAACTAACTCTAAATACGATTGTCAAAAAAACACACTTTTCATCAAGTCATTAACGATGACCAAATTGAATGAATAAAAGTACGAATTGTTTGAGCATCCACTTTATTCATCTTCTTTTGAAAGTATCAGGTCAGTCCATAAGTTCGTGCGTGTTTTACCCATAATTTCATTTTGTACGATTTTTGCATACAAAAAATTATTCGCGGAATATAACGGAACTATTTATATTTTCTCTGATATATTGTGCATTCCACAAGTGATTTTAATCGCGTATAGAAGCTCGTGGTGTTAAAAAATAAAATGGAGTCTTCGAACGCCTATAAGAGGCATATTTTGTATTTCTTTTATAAAAGTGGTAAAAATGCAACAACTGCTGCTGCAGAAATAAACACTGTTCACGGAGAGGATACCGTGAGTGTAAGAAATGTTTTCAAAATTCCGAAGTGGTAACTGCGAGGTGGAGGATGCCCCGCGCTCCAAACTCGTGGAAGCTGAGCCAAATTTGATAGTCGATATGATAGCTCAGAGGTTAAATTTATCGCATGGAACAGTTCACAGGCACCAGGTTCACAAACGCCAATGGTTAGATAAAGATGAAACACCAGAACCGACCCCTAGGGATGGCCTTCACACCAAGAAGATTCTCCTGTCTACTTGGTGGGATATGGGCGGTAATGTTTATTATGAACTTCTGGAACCAAACCAGACGATAACTGCTGATTATTATTCCCATCAGCTATCAAACCTGAATGAGGCACTTAACATAAATCGTGTAGTAAGTGTTTAGTGAATATACGCAAAGTTTTGTTTCACCACGACAACGCAAGGCCTCATACCGCAAGACAAACATTAGGCAAGCTGAACGAGCTCGGATGGGAGCTAATGTCGCGTCCACCATACTCTCCGGATATTGCACCTTGTGATTATCACGTTTTCCGTGGACTTCAATCCCATATGAGTAACAAGACTACTCCTCAATAGGAGCTATAAAAAGGGATATCGAAGCGTATTTTGGCTCCAAGGGCAAACAATTTTTTGAGCAATGAATTAAAAATTTGCCCAAACGTTGGGAAGACATTGTAAATAATGAAGGAAGATATATTATTGATAAATAAATACTTTTAACATTTTTTTTAGTAATTTTAAAACCACCTTTAAAAAAAGCACGAACTTATGGACTGATCTGATATTTCTTGGGCGAATGTAGAAGTTGTTCCAGCTGTAAAATCGTATTTTGCAGAGCTTCCAGTAGATCATGAAGATGTGGTGCCAAATATGTAATAAAAAAAGATTGTATTAAAAATTTCATATTCCTTTATTTTTGCTTTCAATACCCTTCAACCAACCTCTAGAACCACTCTTGCCAGTAGATGCACTTTGGACTTTGCAATTATGTTCATGGAATTTAGTTATAACTTGGAAACTGACAATACATAGGTAATTTTAGAAAAAGTGGGTTTTCCTTTCCAATCGAATTTTTAAGGCGATCGCACATTTGGGTTGAGTTTTGCGCTTCTTTTTCGAGATTACCTTTTTTAGTGGTGGTGTGCGAATGAATGGATTTAAGTTGAATTTGGTGAAGATCTGACACACAGTAGACACTGAAGTTGAAACCTGGATATTTGTGGAGTACCTCAGGGCAATGTTCCTTTGATTTTTTTTTTTTTGCAATATCTGTGCCATCATTCATGCTGTATCTGCTTAACTCTTTGATGGCGCCCTGAAGGGGCTGCAGGCACAGGCACTCAGTTTCCATGAGCGGCTTAAAGTCGCGTAATCTTAGCTTCGATATCGAAACCTGCGATTTTTTTTTTCATTTTACAAGATGCGTATATTCCGTGAAACTTTGTTCGCTCAATAAACAAAAATTGTTATTTAAAAAGTATATTTTTGAAAAAGGATATTTAAGAATGGCAAACTTTGTTAACATTTCCGTTCAATTGGCTGGGTCATTTTAATCAAATGGATACAAACGCTCCAGCTCTGAAATTATTCGATGCGGTACCAGCTGGTGGTAGCAGAGGAAAAGGAAGGCCTCCTCTGCGTTGAAAATATCAAGTGGGGAAGCACTTGACTTCACTTGGTGTGTCCAACTGGCGCCTGTTAGCACGAGAACGAAACGACTGGCGCGCTTTGTTAAGCTCGGCCGAAATCGCGTAACCGATTTGCAAATTTCACCATTGAATAAATCTCAAAATCTTCAAAATTTAGTTTGTATCTTATTATACCTAAAGCCTACAAATAAACCAATTTTCATAAAATTGTGACCATGCCTAAGATACTTGGATCACTTGACATGGAATCGCTATTCTATATTTTTTCTTCTTAATTAATTTTTTTTTGCTTAGTATCAAGATCTTTCTAGCTTTAAAAAGGTTGCAGCTCCAATAGAGCCGAAGTAATGAATTTTTCTGCATTAGTCACGAAGTAAAAAATCATTCAATTTACAGAATTTCTAAGCACTTTATTTTCCTGAAATAAAGAAAATGTAAAAAAATGCTCAGTTAAATAAAGAAATGTTTCGGTCAGAATGATATTCGGTTTGTAAAGGAATGTCCCTAATGTAAAAAAGGCATTTCTTTAAAACACAGAATTACAAAAATCACATTTCGAATACATTGCCGCGAAGAGAACGAGTTCATCCTCATTCAAGGCTATTCCTGGAATTCTAGCAGCGAACAGGTCACATGCAAGAACAAGGGTCTTCCACTACTCACGCCTTTGGGCATAAACTGTTGGCAACATGTTCGTATGTCGCCGCTAATTAAAACCAACTTTTCATGCCTGAGAAACACAAATTGTTACAGGAACAACAACAAAATATCAAAACAACATGACAGATAGTTAGATATAAAATAAATATTCACAGCAAAAACAAGTGGACACTATGGTAATCATTTGTCAAATCAAAAAAGGTTTGTGCTGGGCGAAAGACAGAAGAGAGTAAGCAAGGCAGGAGAGAAAAGAAGGAAAAACATGAAATATCAAGATAATTGGAAAAATTCAACTGTCACTTGGCGAGGTCAACGGCACAACAATATTCAGGAAAGACAATCCTTTTCACAAGTTCCAAAGAAAATGACAAGCGATCTAAAGAATTTTCACTAATAAATCAAAATTTTTTCACCATCTTTAAACGACTCTTTCTTAAGTAAGAATGTCACATGCACACACATACATGCATACACTCAAGTAAGCGACAGGGAAATCGATAAGCTAAACATGCTTTGACTTGGAATACTGCGAGTAAGTCTGCTTCTAAAGAGGGCATTGTTCTTGAAGAGGAGCAAAGTGCGTTTTAGCGTTGCAGGAGATGCGCCACATAAATCACACCCAAAATGCGTGCATTCGTTTGTATGTAAATGTAGTTAGAATGCAACAAACGAGCAGTGCAAGCGCAGAAGCATGCAACATGAGACCACATGGCAGCAAAAGGGGCATACAGGGGGGCGGCGGCGGCGGCAAGTGGATGAGTTCAATGAACGCCAGTCAGGTTGACAAAAGCCAAAGCAGCAGCTAAGACGTTGCACGAGCTGCAGCAGGAAGAGCATGCAAATATTTAGTAGATGACAGTCGGTGTTTCAGTTGAGATGAAGTTACTGAAAAATATTCAAATTTTGAACTTTCCACTCCACGCCGCAGCTTGCAAGGTGCATACTGCATCCCAGAAGCGATCACATTTCAACGCTGCCACAAATGACAGCTTTTATCAATTTCAGCGTACTCAAGTAGCCGAGCCGTTTCAAAGGCAAGCATATTAAGCGCACCACCCATAAAAAAATTATCATCAAATTGCAAGGGACAGTGACGCGGTATGACTGGCCAAACGTAGGCAACACTCAGCAACTCGCAATGTTGCAAGCACCATCAAAAGCACCAAGCGAAGCAGCAACAACGCTACAGAAGTTGCAACGTTGGCTGGTGGCGACTGGTGCTTTGCATAAAAAAGGTCGCGCGTACATTGGACGTTCTTGCAACATTCGCTAAATTCTCAACATGCTCGCCAAAACTCATCATCAGCCATGTGAACCTCGAGAGTTGGTCGCGAAGTAGAGGAAAACAAGCAAGTTCGCAAAAAGTCGAAAAAAACCGTACAGCTTTTGAATACGAAATTCGTGCTGAAAGACGTTGAAAGATTTGCGAATACGCCATAGGTACTTGCAAGCTTGTGGGAGATACTAAATGCAAAAGGAAAAAAAATCACCCAGTATTGGTTGAAACTGTTTCCTGTGCTGAATGCTGTCTGCTGACTGCTGGCGATAGCGCCGATAGCCGATGATGCGCCGGAAGATGCAGATTCAGATGCATATACAGATTCAAGCAGCGATGGTGATGACGAGTTGACGACGGCAATGGCGATGAACTTGAAAGTTGAAAATGGTAATGGAAATGCCCCAGCCAAAGCAATGACAGGCCAAGTGCACTTGATCCCTATATATAGTTTGTATGACAGGCAGCAGGCTGGCGGCTTGGCTCAGCGTCAGTCTCGCTGACTAGTTGGCTGCCTGAACCACTAGATATGTAGGAATGAAGGTAGCGCTGTGTTGGGTGTGTGTGCGTGTGTTTTTTCCTTTCTTTTGATTTCATTTTACTTATTTCTCTTTAGTTAACAATATGCGAAAGCCAATTTGAATATCATCGTCGTTAGTTGGTGATGTATACCCACACACACACACGCCCCACGTTGGCAATTGGTAGTCGGTTGGTATTTCGCTCGCATCTCAAGCTCCACGCGTATTGGCAATGATGAAATGCAGTCAAGTTGAAAAGTGTCACTTGAGTTATGGGTTCATTGTTTTTATTTATTTTTTTTTCCACAGCCTTCTGTATCATCACAGGAATTTGTATTTGCATACCTTGCCTCGGTCTTTGAGTGTTCGCAAGAACTTCTGTGGTCTGTGTGATTGCTGGCTGCCTTTCTTTTTTCCCTCGGCTACTTTTGCAGGCTTCTGAAAGGTTGGCCGTTTTTATTTATTAATATGCACTTGCCTATCATTTCAACTTTTCAAATCAAGCCACTTCGATTGACAGCCGCCACAAAAAGTCACTAAAAAATTGAGAACCAGGAAGCTGCGGAAAATATAATAAATAATGAGCAAGTTGGCTGCTACTTAGCAGTGATGATGCTTGAAGGCTGCCCAGCTAAGAAGGCAAGAAACAAACGGAGTTCATATTTGTAGCAAAATTTAAAACTTTACAGATTATTTAAGAAGTCCCAGGACGAAAATTCTTTAGTTGGCTTAAGTAAAGTAGTGAAGAAGACTGTGTTTATTTAGACTGATTTTCGCGAATTCTTTTATAAATTGAGAATATTTTTTAAAAATAGCGCTAGCATTCTTTGTTGAGTGTTTGGCCGAACTCCTTCTCCTATTGGTGGTGTTTCAGAAAACTCGTTTGTTTGTAGGCTTAAGTATAATATAAATAGGAATAAATTGAAAAAATTCTGAAAAAGTTAATAAACAAATTTTTTTTTTTTAATTTTTAGGATGACATAACTTAGAAAATTTTTGGAAAAAATTGAATTTTTGTGTTCTTGGAAAAAATAAAAAATGTTTATTTAAATTTAAAAATAATAATACATTTTTTTTTTTTTTTTGTTATTTTCTCTATAATTTTTTATTAGTGATGTCTCAAAGTTTCATACTGGTTCTCCCATAACCTTGCTGAGCTTTTGGAAAGCAAATTCAATCCATAACAGGTGCAAAACCCGTAGATCTTCTTTATTTTTGGCTTCCTTCCCCATACCTGATGTAGTTCGTACTTCGGATGAGGCGCCCTTCGGAGTATTCGAGAGAAGAGATTCTATGGAAAAATTACAAATCTTTGAGTTTTCTTAAGATGTGCTGAAGGTTTCGAAAATTTTTATTATTTATTTTCTTATTAAAAAAAAGTTGCCCAAGAAATTTTTACGAAAAAATTAAAACAAAAAAAAAATTGGAATTTAAATTTAAATTTAATTTATTAAAAACAAATTTTTTAATTTAAATTTAAATTGAATTTAGTAAAAACAATGTTTTTAATTTAAATTTAAATTTAATTTATTAAAAACAATTTTTGTTTTTATTATTTAATTTTTTTATCAAAAAGAAATTCCCCAAAGAATGTTTACCAAAATTTAATTTTTTATTTTTTAATATTTAATTTTTATTTAAAACAAATGTCTCCAAAAAATGTATACCAAAAATTTAACCTTTTATTTTTCAAAAAAAAAAAGGATTATTTATTAAAAAAAAAATTATTAACACTTTTATTTCTTTTTTTCTGTTTTATTATTTAATTTTTTACTAAAAAATAGCCCCAAAAAATTTTTGCCAAAAAAGTATTCAATTATTTATTAAATCTTTGAGTTTTCTTAAGAAATGCTGAAGGTCTCGAAAATTTGATTAATTCCAAATCTGCTAGATATTCAAAGACTCACTGCCAGATAGAGAGGTAGCATTTTTGCCAGAGCGGAATAGTGGCAGAGATTGTGCTCAGCGCTCTCCAGTTCCTCCTCATCTCTGCAGATGCTACAAAAGTCGTTCGAGGGGAATCTTATTCTTTTTTCGGGGGCACCCAACAGCACGAATGAAGAAACAGTCAAGGCAGATTATCGGTTCAGATTTTCTTTTATCGAATCTAGACCAGACTTGTCTATTCACTTGATATTTTTTCTGTTTAATGACATCCGACTTGTGGTGGTTTGTGCAAAGATAAAATAAAAAATAGTTTAAAAAACTAAAAAACACGCTTTTATTGCCAATCGAACTAAAAAGTAGAAAATAAATTTTAATGACAAAGAGACCTATAATGAAGTAATAGCAAATCGAACGATCAGTCATAGTCAACTACCTCAGAACAGAACTATAACAAAAATTAAGATACAAATAGAATAATTAAAATTAGTGTTATTTCATATAAGAACATTGAATAGAGTAAATTTGTGTGTATAAGACTTGTAGTATCTACGCATGTGTAAAGACTATACAAAGTGAGAATGCAACTACCCTGAAAACGTTTTAGGCTTCTATTCGTACTGCAGTGCCGTGTGCCCGAGCAAGTTCGAATTCGAAAGAGTAAGACGTAGACTCCCGAAATCAGTAAGAGTAACTCGGAGAATGCAGGCATGCGCAGACCGCGCGTTAGCTCTGTCTTTCTTACTCTTCTACAGAAGATCTAGTAAAAAAAGAAAATATTAATCCTGGCAATCCTAATAAGGATAATGGAAAACTTTTATCAAATTATTGCATTGTAATCGGTCCTTGATAGGTGTGCAAAATTCCAAGTCGATCAGATTTTTAGAAGCCAGTGAAAATTAAGCTCAAAGATTCCGTTACATACATACATACAGCCTGAGCTAATAAAAGTGTGTTAAAAACGTCCGCGTTATGCACAGAGTTGACTTATTCCGACAAAGCTCGCTTCGTTGCCAGCTCGAAACCTGCAGTTAGGTAGAAGAAAATTATACAGAGTAGAAAAGAATCGCCCTTAGAAACTTTTGACTATTTACCTATGCAGCGCAAAGTCGCTTGGAAAATCATCTGCTTACTTTTCTCCCTAACAGCAAACTATGCAACTACGTTAGAAATAATGTAAAGCTTCTACAACTCAGTCAACCACATCAGTCATCAATGCTACTCAAAAGCTACTAATAACTTTTCGATTGGGGCGTCAAACTATCATATGCCACTTGCAAAGGTCAAAGAAATGCATATGTGTTTGTATTTAGACTCTTACTGGTTCATAAAGCTATTTTGCTATACCATATTTGTATGTATGTGCGAAGGTACATGAACATATTCACATTTAGACAGTGTGAGCAACTCAATTGACGCATGAAAAACACACGCAACGAAATTACTAAATGATGAGTTTGCATTCTTCAATTTCATACTTAACAACACACGAACGTATATATGTTATAATGTGTGTGTATGTATGTGAATTGACGATGCTTCCAATGAAATTGTATCTCCTTAGCAGCGCACAAATAACAATTTCCCCCTTCAACACATGCAAGAGTGCATAAGTTACATTTCTTTGTTGAATAACCGACAAACTCTGAGGCAATCAACTGGCAAACGGTAATGATGTTGAGAAAGGGACAAGAGTGCATAAATACATATCAACACACATACATATGTATATACGTAACCTTATAAATAAGATTTTCGTTTGCATTTCATTTTGAAAACTCATTTGTTTTAGCTCTGAATAGTTGCGTGGCACACATATGTACATACATTCATGGAAGTACACACTTGTGCTCACATAATTAAGGCACTTCATATTTCTACAATATTTTTACCAGCTATACTTTTTTTTTAGTTCTATATGAAACTGTAAGTGTGTGAACGAATTTTAGAAATTAAAAAAATAATTTTCCCAAAAACTTTTACTGAAATATATTTCTTTTACATTTTTATTTCTTATTGTTTCGTGTTTTAATAAAAAACATCAAAAAATGCTTACCAAACTAATTTTTTTTTATTTTCTTATTAAAAAGAAACTCTAAAACAATATTTCCCAAAAATTTTTTTTATAATATTTAATTTTTATTTGAAAAAAAATTTCCCTAAAAGTTTTTTAAAAAGAAAATTGCCCCAGAAAATATTTACCAATTTTATTTCTTTTTTATTCATTATTATTTTTCTTTTTTTGTCTTTTTATTATTTATTATATAATTTTCTTGTTAAAAAAATGGCACCAAAACTATTTAGAAAAAATTTTTCAATTATTTAAATTATTAAAAGAGTTCCCCTAAATAACGTTTACAAAAAAACTTTATTTTTATTTTTTTTTATTTTTTATTAAAAAAAATGGCTCCAAAAACTTTATTTTTTATTATTTACTTTATAATTAAAAAAAATCCTCTAAAAATTCTACCATCAATTTTTTTTTGTATTTTCTAACATTTAATTTTTTATTACAAAAAATGTCTCGAAAAACTTTAATTTTTATTTTTATTTATTAAAAAAAATCCCCGAAAAATGTTTACCAATTTTATTTCATTTTTATTCTTTATTACTATTTTTTTTTTCTTTTTTCATTATTTATTATTAAATTTTTTATT
>JAYXIM010040342.1:0-14590 GCA_037575425.1 Anastrepha fraterculus
TGTAACCGACGTATTGAAAATGTGAAACTAAAAGTGAAATACGAATAGCAGCAAAAAAAAAATACAATAAATAAGCAATACAAATATTTTAGCTTCAATTGCCAATGTAAATAAATGCGCAATAATGAGAATAATGACCAAAAGAAAATGAAAGCAAACAAGAAAAAAGAATAGAAAAAACTAAAAATAAACGAATTTGTGTGTTGCATAAAAACTAGAATTGGTAGTAGAGTACTAGTGGAAATCGAACGGAAAACCGCAAAAATGCATTAGCAAAATCTAGCTTAAGAGTGAGTTGCGTGTTGCTACTTCCACTATTACGACGACTTCCATTATTGCAACTGCTTCCACTCGGTAAGTAGTTTTCGACATGAGTGAGTGTGGTCATACATGAAAAGTGCATACATAAATATACATATGCATATATACATGAGTACTTGTGTGTGTATGTTTGTGCAAGTGTAGATTTATGCAAGTTTTCGTATGCGGAAAACAGCAGTAAATCGACGCCGCACCGAGCATCTGGGGGGAAAAAATGAAATCCAAAATAGAACGTCTTTGTACGCGGACTCGTTTTAAGAGGCAATAGAAATAGAAAATGAAAAATGAAAAATACAAAATAAAATTGCGATATGTTCACGGGTTATTGGCACTTTTGTAAGCTTTACCGGCTTTATTTGCTGGCTGATTTTCCAACTTTGTCTTTTGTTTCCACAAAATTCGCAACGAGAATATGCACACACACAAACAAACAAATATTCGTACTTATTTGTTATTTATTGCTTTATTGTTAATATTTTCGTTTGTATGTATGTATGTGTTTGTGCCACTTTTCTTATTTTATCATTCAAATGTGTGTCATTTGTTGCTGTCGGCGCATTAATTGGCCACACAAACTGATAGGAATTGCCATTGTTTATCAAATTTCCAAGCAAAAATGCAAAAAGGGAGAATGCCTTATGATCGAGTAGGGATGCTATAGTGGCGCTGTTGGGGAGAGAGTGCAAAATTTTTTCATTTAATTTGCCAGCACTTAGTGACTCAAGCGTAGAGTAAGTGTTAAGTTGCAGCCAAATCGTTGGCAGGAAGAAATCATTACCTATTTATGGAGAAAATAGAGTTTCGTGTGGTGATTAAATTCTTCACTAGGCAAGAAAAAATGCCGCAATTTAATGTGTTACAGGCACTCTGGCTTAGAAAAAAACCGTAATTTATGAGTGGCATATTCTGTTCAAGGAAGGTTGCGAGTCAATTGAAGAGCTCAGATGGGCCGATTGAGGTGGCATCGCCGGACTTTGTTTAAAATTTTGAAAAATTTAAAAACGAAAAAAAAAACAAAAAAATCTTAGTAATAGGCAAAGTATTTATCATCTTCAATCATTTTGGATATTATCCGGCTGAATTTTGCAGGGTGAACTTCTAAAGAGTTGGTTGCTGCCAACTGTTTGTATTAAAAAAAGCTAAGCATTCGTAAGAAAAATGTTTAAAAAACTTTAAGAAAAAAATATTTTTATATGGTGTTACCACATGATATCATTTGCAAAAGTAGCAACTTATGACACATTTAACTAGAATACCACAACATGGGTAAGAGATAAACGGTGCTTAAGCAAGCTTTTATAAAAAAATTATTTTAAAACACATTTGAACAAAGTGTAGCCACCTGTTTGTATTAAAAAAAATATTTATCAAATAATAAACACAAGTAATACAACATGGGTATAAAGTCAAGTATTTTTAAGAAAAAAACATAAAAAGAAGATTATTTTTGATAGTGTTGCCACCTGAATTTTATTGCAAAAATACCAACTTATCACAAATTTTAGTTCCCTATCAAGATAAAGGTATCAAATGAAAGATATTGAAGCAAAATTTAAGAAATAAATATGTTTATGTGTGGTTGCCACATGGTTTCGGTCGCACTAGTAGCGATTTATTGCATATTTCACTAGAATACCACGACATCGCTAACAGATAAACGGTGTTTAAGCAAGCTTTAATAAAAATAATTTTAAGACGCATTTTAACAAAGTGTTGCCACCTGTTTGTATTAGAGAAAATCTAATTTATTAAATAATAAACATAAGTAATAAATCATGGCTATCAAGGCAAGTATTTTTAAGAAAATTCTATACCAAAAAAAATAGTTTTGTAGCGTTTCCACCCAAATTTTATTGCAAAAATTGCAACTTATCACAAATTTCAGTTGAATATTAAGATATACATAGGTATCGAATGAAAGAAAGGTACTTCAAGAAAATTTAAGAAACAATATTTTTATATGGTGTTGCCACATGATTTCGGCAAAAGTATCAACTTATGGCACCTTTTATTTGAATACTCCAATATGGGTAACAGATAAATGGTGTTTAAGCAAGCTTCAATAAAAACTATTTTAGCTAGTGTTGCCATCTATTGAATGGAAGTAAAGTAATCGTTTACAAATATATATTAATTTTAAAAAGTGGTATAAACTCATGTGAATGTACTGGTAGCATTAATCCAATAATATTTTCAAATGGCGTTGCCAGATTATTAAAAAAATAATTAATAACAAAATTTAATTAGAGGTGAAAGTGAGCGTTCAAAATGCAAAACGCGTTCAAAGAAAAAAGGAAAATTTTAGATGGAATTATGTCTTGTGGCGTTGCCACCTAAGTCTTTGGCTGAAAATCAGAGATAGTTGCACAACTAAATTGCGTACTAGGATATGGGTATCACGAATATTATGTTTGGAACGTTATAAATAAAAAATATTTTTGAATGGCGTTGCCACTTATTTTTATAACATAAAATAAATTGTGTAGAACTACGTTTGACCGCTGAAACTGTGAATGGTGTTTATTGTGGCGATACTGTAACAGCTAATTAAGTGGATTTTCGATTCTTCAATTCCCTTCAGACATTTTTGATGTTGAAGATCCACCTCGCACAGGCAGGCACGTCGTCGAAAATGTCGCTAAAATCACAGAAATAATCGAAGTTGACCAGCATTTTAGTAGTCGTATCATCGCAAAGAAGCTAAAGATCGACCATAAAATAGTTTTAAACCATTTACACAAAACTAGATTCAAAAAGAAGCTCGATTTTTGGGTGCGACACCAATTAACACCATGTAAACATGATGGAGCGAGTTTCCAACTGCGAAGCCTTGGCCAAAGTGTATGAAATCACCATATTTCTCAAAGGGAAGGTGGTTGGGGTTGTGAAATGGGTTACATATGACAATATTGTCGGAAAACGATTGTGGACAAAGCGTGATGAAGCAGCTCAAATGATGGCCAAACCAGAACAAACGGTAAGTAAGGTTCTACTGCGTATTTGGTGGGACTTGAAAGGAATAATTTATTTTGACCAAACACTTCAGATCTCTACTATCAACAACTTGACCATTTGAAGCTAGCGATTTATCAGAAACGGCCAAAAAGGCCACCAGAAGAGGTGTTATGTTCCATAAGTGAGCGCTAGACCACACACATCTGTAGTGAACCGCCAAAACCTCCGGTAGCTTGGTTGGGAAGTTTAAATGCAGCCATCATATATTCCGGATGTGGCACCAAGCGATTATCACCTTTTTCTATAATTGCAAAACTTCATGAGGGATAAGAATTGGCATCAAGAGAAGATGGCGAAAATCGATTATTAGACTTTTCCGCCTAAAAGGACCACAAGACTTCTATGAGCGAGGAATTATGAAGCCACCATTGAAATCCCAACAAATTATACAACAAAAAGGTGCATATTTGGCTCAAATCAGACAATCCGAAACAACTTAAATAAATTGAATTGAATTTTATGCAAAACTGATGGATTTATTTTTCTTCACAGGAGTGAAGAGTTTGCTGATTTAGTACAGGGTAGGCCATTTAAAGCGGGCCCATCTGGCAACCCTATAACTTTTGACAGGAACGTCAGATCGACTAATGACATAGCGCGTTGGAAGCGTCAGTCCAAGACAATTTTTACCATGGAGCAGTACACTCCAAAAGAACGCGCTGAAATAATTCAGCTTTACATCCAAAATAACTTCTCAATTGTGAAAACTCAACGTGCGTTTAAAAAAAAAAAAAAAGTTAAAAGTGCGCCATCCAAAAGCACTTTACAGCGTTTATACGCAAAATTTATTAACCACGGTAGTCTCAGCAATAGCAGCCACGCATCCAGACAACGTACACGACGTTCTGCTGAAAATATCGAGGCTGTACGAGCCAGTGTTGAGGAGGCTCCGCGAACATCGAGTTATCGTCGTTCTCAGGAATTAGGCATCGCCAGGACAACACTCAGGCGCATAATTCGCATCGATTTGAAAATGTTTCCGTACAGGACGGGGCTACATGCCACACTTCACGCGCTACAATCGATTTTTTGAAGCCATTGTTCCCTGGAAGGTTGATTTCGAAAAATGGTGATTTTCCGTGGCCACCGAGATCACCAGATTTGACGCCACCGGACTTTTATTTGTGGGGTTATCTGAAATCCAAGGTATACATCAACAAGCCAAGGACTCTAACTCAACTTAAAAACAATATCCGACGCGAAATCGCCGCCATACCGGCCGAAATATTGGCCAAAACGATGGAAAACGCCGAAAAAAGGACACATTTGGCCATCAAGGCCAGAGGCAAACATTTGAAGGATATCATTTTCAAAAACTAGCTGGAACAAATCTCCTTGAATCAAAATAAATGATTTTTCATATCAACACAAAAAAAAATGTTTTTTTCAATGTTTTTTTTTCAGAAACAAATGGGCCCGCTTTAAATGGCCTGTATTAAAAATGGGTGTGGGCCGATAGCTGGTAAATGACGGCTAAATTGTTTGGCCAAATAATTTATTATATTATTATTTATTATAAAAACTTATTTCGAGTCATTCAACCGCAAAAAATTTTAGCCACAAAAATATAAAAAAACACTTATGTAGGTGTCATGTGACGATAGAAAATAAATTTACATAAACAATAATTCTTGAAACAAACAATCGGGAGAAATGCACAAAATCATATATTCATAAAAAATGTGAAACATTCAAGGCGATCACCCTTATACTTGCACAAATATGCGCTGATTGTCACAGAAAATATTCCATATACATACAAACATATATATGTATGCGTATGTGTGTGCCTTGTACTTATTATATATTTATGCAAATTCGCTTGTAAAATGGTTGTTTACGTATTTTGAACAATCGAACAAACAGCAAGATTTTAGAAAGCGAAACAATTAAACGTACAATGACAACGAGAACATTAAAAGAAATTTGATTTTTAACGGCGATATCACTAAATCAAGGAAGGCGACAAACTGGTAAAATATTTATTGGAATTACATTCAGTTAACAAGAACCGATCTGAATGTATTTGTACCTAAAGTAACAACAATTGCCAAAGTAAAAAATGAAAAATCCAACAACAAAAACTCAAATAAAACAAACTTGGCCAATGCCATTTAACTTGACTTGCAGCTTAGAATCTCGCAACAGTGCCCACACAGCTTAAACTGTGTACAAACCAAATATTTGAGCTTTGTGTGTGTATATAGGTATTCATAACCGGCGTTCGATACAAGTGCCGCAGCAGGTTCTACATCGTCACGACCTCGCGCCTTCTAGTGCCAAAAGCGCTGAGAGATCGCCTTAAAGTGCAGACTGCGCAGCGAGGGTTGGTCTGCTGTCAATGACACTCTTGTGGCGGCTTGCAATCTTTATTTTATTTAATTAAATTATTTGCCAAAATTTAGGCAAAAAAAAAAAAAAATAAAAAATAAAAGCAAAGAACAACACACAGATCCATATATACATACACATGCATACATATCTATGTGTAGTACATCCACTGCCTGCTGACATAGCAGTCAACTTCGCGATGCGCTTTGCTCTGGCAACTTGACTTGCAGTAAACACACGATTGCTCAATGGCCACTTGGCGGCGTTAGAGTGACATTATCACAGAAGTCATCAGCCGCATGATAGTTTTCTACATTTTGCGTACGTGCTTGTATAGGGTGTGTTTTTGGCTGCATGAAAACTATCGGTGGCTTACGAATGCGGACCTGGAGCTAACAACACAGAAAACAGAAGCGGCCCAGTTAAGTGCTCATAGGTGAAAGAAAACGATGAAAATCGCGGTTGGTGCTCACGAAATATTGTCCCAAAAGTACGAGTATATTAGGTATCTGGAAGTAATGGTTGACACAAGACTAAGCTTCAAACAGCACCTGACAGCAGTCAATTTCAATGGAGCACTCGCAAGAATGCTTCCGAATGTAGGCCCTTTGGCCACAGTACAATACACGAAGTACTCAGAAAGTTCTTTGGACTCGTCAATATGGTAACAGTGCTAAAGGCCCATACCTCAACCCTTTACTACCATTAACCATTAATCATTAACCATTACTCTCGCACAAATCACAAAGGATGAACCAAACTTCTTTCGTCCAAGTGGGCCTACTTTCTGGGCAACCCTTATAACCTAGCCTAACCTTCTTTCGCACAAGCACACGCGTCTGCACCGAAAGAAAATAGTCCCTTCTCTATTTCGGTACTCTCTTTAAGCAAATGCCAAATAAAGGCGTGACTTCTTAAACATTTATTTTCCGTAAAAAGACGCTGATATTTGCAAATATCCACTGATATTGAATTGAAACTTGTTTTTGTTGCTGATTTTTTTTCTGTTTTTTTGTTTACTTTTTGTGTTCACTTTTTGCTTTTTGATTTTACTAAATTTTTGGTTGTAAATATTAGATTTATGTGCTTGTTAGTAAACAACAATTATTGACGTCTTTCCTGGCCGGTTGACTGTAATTTTTTACATTGTTTTAACCTCATTTTAACTCTTTGCCAGCTACAGCTCTTTGGTCTACAACAGAATTTTCCAACAGGTTTTGTCCATTACAATTTTTGTGTTATTATTCAAAATATTATTTTCTGTATTTAATTCGTTTTCAGCCAAGAATATTTTTTTTCTTTTCAATGCAGGCCTTTGGCAATTCTAGCACATTTCGTGTCGTTGTACTTGACGCCAAGTTTAGATCTTCAAATTCTAGCTTTTCTTAGCACCTCTTCAAGTTTTAAACACAAATTTTCATACATTTACTTCTTTTTCGCGTGCGGACGAGAACGCAATTGATTTTTTTGTTAATATTTTATCACTAAACCGTCGAGTTATGTGCTTATTTGCATAGCTATTTTTTTTTAATATATATTTTGTTCGTGTAATGTCGCACTTACGATTTGCAGTTCAGTCATATACTTCTTCCACCACAGAAATTTGGCGTATTCTGGTCCCATGGCAGACATCATGTAATAGAAATACATGCAGACATGCACGAAGTTGTTGAGCAGATTGGGGAATGTCGCATTGCCACCTGCGAAAATATGGAAAAATTTAGCTGTTAGAAATTGCACAAAATGGGATGTCGATTACAATTTTATAGGCAATAAATAATTTTGAATTAAAAAAAATGAAATTTCATATTTAAGTTAATCGAATAATAATTATCATAAACGATATATAAAGTAATACAGAAGATCACAATAAGGTGCGTTTCATAATCATAAGACACCTTTGGCACACAATTTTAGAACTACCATAAGCTCGCTTTTACTTTCCGGAGTAGCTTTTATTTGGCGGCATTTTAACAGTTATAGACTTATAGTGGAGTGCCCAGGGGGTTTGACCTCGGATCTCGTAGGGACTGAATGAATTGCCATGTAACCAACAGGATTTTCTTTTGTATGCTCTAAATTGTAACTTCTACCAATATTATATTGTGCAATTAATTTTTTCATTGTTTAAACAAAAAAATATGAAAAAATAATATATTGGAGTGGAGTTGGAAAAATTTTTTTTTTAGTTCTACGTTAAATTTTACTTAAATAGATAAAGACAAACATCTTCCCAACGTTCCATTTTATTTGACGGGTCGAAGAGACCTTGAGCAGGTAGTCAAACTTGAAGAGGGGAACGGCAGCTGCGGCGTACTATGAATTTGTTCTGGCTAAATCAGTTATAAGTGACTCGTGTTGAGCGAATGTTGTGAATACGTAATAGTGAAAATTTTGGGATCTATTGGTTATATTATGGCTGGAAGTGGGATAAAAGAAGTTCTTTCTACTATTTATGCAGAAAATACGATTGATCACATAACGTCAGGACGTGCCTATGCTAGAGTAGTACGTGCTCATACCTTATTGCAGCAAGCTTTAGCACAATTAATTTTTGAAGATCTTAAGGAGAATAATGCGGATTTTTTAAATGTATTGAATGACGAACAAATATCGATGTTTTTTGAAATGTTCAATTACAATGAAATTACAGAAAATCAAGGATTTCAAATGCTGAGTAGAATTTTTGAAGATAAGTTAGTTGAGCTTGAAAATAAAAATAAAACATCAAAACTATGGATTACGTATTTTCGAATGGTAACAATATTGAAAGACTTCATTGCTGCCGACCGTATGGGGGATTGGAATTTACATCTATGTACATAGTATTGAGCTGATGATTTCACTATTCCACGCATCAGGACATTTTCCCTATGCGAAGGCTGCACAAATTTATCTGCAAGATATGAAGGAATTACAGTATATAATGGATCCAGCAGAGTTCGAAAAATATACAACAGGATATTTCACATCTAGGCGATCAGATATTTTTTTTTCTGGTATTGCAAGTGATCAGACTATTGAGCAGACTTTAATGAAAGGAATGAGCGTCGAAGGGGGTCCTTTTAAACGAGGTGCCACTGAAAGTGTAGTTTATAAATGGATCAGAGGAGTTATTTATAGTAAAGATATTATTCAAAGCATAGAAAATTTTTGTGACATATCTTTCAGTAAAAGTCATCAACACAGTGATTCTACAGATGCTAGAATAGAAAGGGATGGTATCGATGTAAAAAGGTTGGTAGACTTTTTCAAACAACACAGTCCTTTTCCTGATACAGATGCAATTATGTCAATTGCCACTGGAATTACCGGTGATAAAAGTATAAATTGTTACAATGATTTTGAAGAAGGTTTAAAAGTTATGAAGAAAATCGAAATGAAGTTTTTAAGGAAAGATAAAATAAATTATCTATTGGCTAAAAACAATAAAATTAAAATTCATAACAATGTTATTCCCGTTGATCCATTGTTGCTGTTTCAACGTATTTGTGTGTTGAAAAAACAGATAATGAACTAAAAACTTGTATGAATTATGAACTGGCACCATATCCACTTGCTCTGTTTGAAGATGGCCAACTGCGAAAGACAAAAAAATCAATTTTCTACGAATTATTCCCAGAAATTCAGATTAATTTGAAAAGCTTAGAAAATGTTCATTATGTTATTGATGGAGGCATGTTGTTATATCGTTGCAAATGGCAATTAAATGAAACATTCAAAATGATATGCGAACATTACGTAAGATATTTGAGGAATAATTATAATAACGCATACGTGGTATTTGATGGATATAAGAAGGACGGTATTAAATCTGCTGAAAGGAATCGTCGCGCACTAAAAAATATAAGTACAGATATTGAATTCGATGAAAATATGCCGTTAAAAATCGCTCAAGATAAATTTCTAACGAATAAAAAAATAAATCTCGCCTAATCGAAATGTTAAGAATAAAATTAGCTGATAACAATATTTTTACATGCCAAGCGGAAAGCGATGCAGATAAATTAATTGTTGATACAGCAATTAGTTTAGAATCTCAAAATATTGTTGTAATTTCTGAAGACATTGACGTCTTGGTTGTGTTAACGGCATTGGCGCCTACTGATCGTGAAATATATTTTTTAAAACCATCCCGAGGCAAAGTTAACCAACAAATATTTTCATCGAAAAGTTTAGAAAAATCTCTACCAGCATGTAAAGAACATGTTCTATTTTTACATGCTTTCACGGGCTGTGATACTACTTCTGCGTTTTACAACAAAGGAAAAATTAAGTTTATCAAAAATTTTGAGAAGCGGAATGATCTACATGACTCAGCAGCAGTATTTAAAAATGTACATGAAGATGCAAATAATATATTTCAAGCTGGTATTACATGGGACTGTATGGTGCTTCGGCAAAAATTACAGATTTGAATACATTCAGGTTCAATTCCTTCATCAAAGCAACTGGCAAAGACACAAGTGTTCTTTTATCTTCGTTACCTCCCAAATCTGATGCAGCATTTGAACACTTAAAACGGGTTTACCTACAAATCCAGATGTGGTTAGGGAATGATTTAATCATCGAAAATTGGGGATGGAACTATTCCAATAATACCTATCATCCAATATTTACGAATCAATTACCTGCTCCGGAAAATGTATTAAAAATGTTATTTTGCAATTGCAAAAAAGTATGTGGAGCTGCATGCGGATGCCGAAAAAGTGGATTATACTGCAGTGTAGCATGCCTACAGTGCAACGACGACAGCTGTCTAAATGTAGCGCCTATGATTAACATCTGTGAAATTGAAGATGATATTTGAAAAAATGTAAATTTTTCAACAGACACATTTTTTTGTTAATTCATTTTTTTCTTTTAAATAGTCATAATTTTTTTGTTTTTAATAATTAATTCGATTTAACTTTTATGCTATAATAACAGAAAACAATTTTTTATTTTTTTTTTATGCTAATTATTTAAATAAACGAATAGTTTACATAATATTTTTTTTTTTACATTTAATTATCCATAATCTATTTATTTTTTCATTTGCTTCCACTTCTGTTACAAAAAAAATAACTTCTACAACGTTATTTGCATTATAACACATAAGTTATTGCAGTCATAAATTTTTGCTATTTAAAAATCAAATGCACAACTTTTAAATAGGTAGAGATTATTATTTATGTTATTCACAACAAATTTTCGCAAAGATAATTTAATTTCATCTAGTCCCTGAGACATCCTAGGTTTTAACGTTTTTAACGCTCCAGACACTCCACTATTAAGACTTCAACCAATTGTTCCTGGTGCGAAAGCTCAATCTATTTTGTAGAACCGTTATCTTTTTCCAAGAAGCTGCACCATTGCTAGTCTTTTCGGCGTGATAAGACACTAGTCGAAAATAAGCTTCTGAAGAGATAGCAGGCGCTGATTGTTGTTTTGGATGACTTTAATTATAATTTTATTGAATTTAACGTAAAATGCCGAGGAGTTCAATATTATCACAAGAGGAGCGTGGAAAAAGGTTGGCTTACAAGGATTCAGGCTTGTCAATCAAATTAATTGCAAAAAAAAACAGGCAGAAGTCGTTGTTTTATCCGGAATTTTTCACGGAGTCCTAAGAATTATAACATTTTTAAGCCCGTTGGAAGAAAATTATCACTATCAAGTCGAGAACAGCGAGCAATCATAAGAAAAGCTTCTAACTCGACTAAATCTTGCGCCAACTTGGTCGCTGTTGTTCAAAATAAGGTTTTAAGAACAACAGTTTGGCGCACATTAAAGAGGTGCAATCATTTAAAATGATCAAAAATAAGAAAATAACCCCATTTCTTGGCACGGCACAAGCTGACACGTCCTCAGTTTGCAGAAAGACACCTAAACACCAACTGGGACACAGTAAGATATTGGAAATATTTTTAATATTGCTCGATTTCATATACATTTTTAAGGTTATATTTTCCGATGAAAAAATGGAACCCGATGATTTTTTAAATTATTGGAGAGATTTGCGCAAGAGCGCCCTCTTATTTTCCAAGCGAAACTTCGGTGGAGGTTCTGTTATGGTTTGGGGTGCATTTACATCGAAAGCAACTCTTCATATGCAGTTTACATCATCGCGAATGAATAGTGGACACGTTTATTCAGGATAATTGGGAAATGTTCCTGAATCGTTTTTCAGAAAGACAACGCCCGAGTCCACGTAAGCAGGGAAACAAGGCAGTATTTGGCCGATTGTACCATAGAAACTATGGACTGGCCGGCGTGTTCTCCGGATCTAAACCCAGTAGAAAACATTTGGGGTATATTAGTCAGAAGAGTTTATGCCAACAACCGCCAATATGACAACATCAACGAGCTTAAAGCGGAAATTAAGAGAGTATTCTGGTGTAGAAATTTGAAAACATCGATTTTTCGATAGACCTTCAAAAATATGTCTTTCAACGGATTTTTCAAAATTCGAATTATTTTCGGAGATACAGCGGATTTTGTGGCGTGTCGTCGAAGCCGGCCGAGTGGAGCGCATCGCACAATGAACGGCAGATATTACCGGACGACTTGAGGACTCGTTCTTTGCAGAAAATCTTTTGTATCCCACACAACCTTCATTTATGCTATACATATATATACACCTGCTGCTCAAATATGAACGAGACTGATTTAATAAAACACAAATGGTTAATTATTGTTCAATTTTTATTTTATCTCCTTCAAAGTAATCACCATTGGAGGCGATACACATATGCCAACGTTTTTTCCAATCATCATAGCATTTTTGGAAGGCCGATTTCGGTATGGATTTCAGTTCCTTCTTCGAATTCTCTTTTATGACTTCAATTGTCTCAAAATGTTTTCCACAGAGCGGCAACTTGAGCTTGGGAAACAGGAAAAAGTCACATGGACCCATATCAGGCGAATACGGTTATTATATACTTTATACTATTATAATATATACCTGGAAATATATTGCCGATTAATCCAGGGTGAGCAGTAAATATTATGATGTAAGTTATTCTGTTGGAATTGTTGCTCCAACTTCAAACCTACTTTTTTTTGAGACGGTCGTCATGATATCTCAAGTTCTACTTGACCGATCGCTTTGAGGTTTGATAAGAATTTTTTATTATAAATACATCTGTCTATCACGACTGCCTCGGATTTAAAAAAATTTAAGTTTGAAGTATTTTTAAAAAATTTGAAGAGCTAAAAAAAAGATGGTAAACAAATTTTTTTGTTTCAAGTTGACGCTATTTTGTGAATTTTATTATGGAGGTTGAATTAGTTTTAAAGGTGACACACAGATGGCGCTATTTATCACTTTATCGCGTTGGCAGTACTGAATATATATTCATGACAAAGCCTCATCCCTAGGCTTTGTTTATCAGTATCTGTCATTTCGCTGAAGTATAAACAACGCAGTGTTTTCGTGCTCCGAGTATGTCAACTTTCGTGCCGTGGAAACGCAATTTGCGGGAAGCTTTGCTTTTCTGCTTCAATTTGAAAAAAAATAAAGCCCAAGCCCGTGAATTGCTGCAGGAGGCATACCCAGACCATACTCCGTCGATTTTAACATGTGAGTACTTTTTTCGACGATTCAAAAGTGGTGATTTTCACACCGAAGACAAGGAGCGTCTTGGCCAGCCCAAAAACGCGGAATTGGGGGAATTGGTAAACGAGGACTCGTGCCAAACCCAAAAAGAGCTTGCTGAATCATTGGGCGTTGATAAATCAACCGTTTGCAAGCGTCTAAAAGCGATGGGAATGGTCCAAAAGCAAGGACATTGGGTCCCGTACGAGTTGAAGCTGCGCGACGTCGAACGGCGATTTTTTATTTTTTACGTGCGAATTGCTGATCGAGCGACAAAATCGGAAGGGTTTTTTGCATCGGGTGGTGACTGGCGACGAAAAATGGATCCACTACGATAACCCAAAACGCAAAAAATCATGGGGTTTGCCCGGCCACGCATCAACGTCGACGGCCAAGCAGAATATTCACGGCAAGAAAATCATGCTCTGCATTTGTTGGGATCAGGTCGGCGTCGTATATTTTGAGCTGCTCCAACCGGGCGAAACAATCACGGGGGATCGTTACCGACTGCAATTGATGCGTTTAAGCCGGGCATTGAAAGAAAAACGGCCGGAAACGGTAAAAAGGCACGACAAGGTTATTTTGCAACATGACAACGCTCGGCCGCATGTTGCTCAACCTGTCAAAAAATACCTTGGAACGCTTGGCTGGGAAGTGTTACCCCACCCGCCGTATAGTCCAGACATAGCTCCCTCCGATTATCATTTGTTCCGGCATATGAGTCTCGATTTGGCGGACCAGCGGTTCTCCTCGTACGAGGCTACCAAAATATGGGTTGAGTCATGGATAGCCAAGCAGCGGCCAGAATTTTGGAGAAACGGCATCCGGAAATTGCCCGAAAGATGGGCGAAAGTTGTAACTAGCGATGGCCAATACTTCGAATAAAATATTTTGTACCGTTTTTTCACAATAAAGCCCCAAATCTTCGAAAAAAACCTTTAAAACTAATTCAACCTCCCAATAATTTTTTTATACTTTTCCATCATTAATAAAAACCATAAAAAATAGATAGCAAATAAGTTTTTCATTTTTTTATCTTAGTTTTAAAAAAGCCTAAAATTAAGGCGTCTAGACCAAAATACGCCCTTAAGGCAGAATAGGCTTCTCTAGATGTAAATTCACTTAAAAAGTTAGCAGGATCGATGAAAAAAGGTTATTTTGTGTCGCTAAAGCAAATTGGTGCTTCCATATAATGCTAAAATATTCCAGGCGGCAGAAAAAAAATTCCAAAAAAGTATACTTCTGGTAAACGATCACTTTAATTAAACAGTGTCTTATCATTTTGAAACGGCTGGAAATGCATTTTTGCTAAAAATTTTCTTTATGTATTAAAAAAAGTTCTTG
>JAYXIM010040373.1:0-47431 GCA_037575425.1 Anastrepha fraterculus
TACGTTTTCCCAGCAGTTTTCCGACGCCAACCTCACGATTACGCTAGGTCTCCTACCCTTACCCTTACTAATCGACGTTTGCGTTCTGCGTTTGCCACATCTTGTCGAAGATGCTTTGAGCAGTGAACGAATTGTACCATAAACCTCGATCATCACGCCTGATCGATTTTCGACCACAAGCTTGAGGACTTCAGCTGGGATGTCGTCTGGGCCAGGAGCTTTGTTCTTATTGATGTTTTTTGCTTAGTTTTAAGGTCTTCTTCAGTGAAAGGCGGAAGTATCTCGTCATTTTGATAGTCTCGGCCCCTACGCAGGAAAAGTGTGTGTGGGAAATAGTTTGTCAACGATGTTGCTGATGGCATTGCTGTTCAGATGTGGGTATGTAGGGCTTACACGTAGTTCCCCTTACGACCTTATAGTCCAGTCGCCAAGGGTTGCTGTTTAGATCACTCCGAAGTTCCTCCCATTTTGCTTTCTTACTAGCAGAGAATGCTTGTTTCAGCTCCTTTCGAAATTGCCTGAAATAGTCGGCTTCCAGCTCTGCCTCTCTGCTTTTCCTGGCTCTGGTGTACCTTAATCTCCTTGCGGAAGCAGGCTTGCCTAACCAACAATACACAGGCAATCGTTAAAAATGGTAGGCAGTGTTTCAAAAAACGCACCCAGATTGAACCTGAAATACCCTTTATTATATTGCCGCTCTGCTATAGAGCACTTGAATAATAATTTCTTTAGAATCTTTATTTGGGCTGCATGGAATAATTTTTACTCTGTCACTTAGTTATTGAAAGTGCAGTCATACAAAATGTGCGAGAATCTAAAAGCTTCAGCTTCCACCATTGAGTAAAAAAATGTATAACATCCCCGCAGAATTACTGGACTGAGTGAGGAAATCCTCTAAAATATGAACACCCCTAATACGTATATTTGTATATTTACTAATATATTCATATTACTACAAATCTTTCCATAGGCAGTTTTATTGCAACTATAAATTTAGGAGTGGAAAATACCACCAAGAACAGGGTATATTTCAGTTTTGTGATCATCAGTGAGTAATCTTCTGTTTCACTTTGGTTTTCAATTAGTTAATTCTCTTACAAAAACCTAGCCTGCGTGGCTGCGCCTCTCTAAGGGTAAACATAATTAGTAGGTAATAAGTTGCTAGTTGTTTATTTCTTTATTTTTTTTTTGTGCAATATGCGTTTCATGCTCTTAGATGATAAATTTTCAGGTTTTATTGAGGTTAATTCTACAGGAAATATGGTATTTGCTCAAAGATGGAAGAAACTCTTAATCCAGAAACAAGGCCTTTAAAACGAATAGGGTCTGAGTCTGTTGTGAGGTAGAGAGAACAAGAGACTTTCGACTAGGCCTTTTGAAAAGTAAGTTTGCAGAATAGCAACCAAGCGAAGAAAAGAACCACATCAATGAAAGCGGATGCCATAATTTAATGCAAATATTACTACACATTTTTTACTGGAAACAATTTATTTTTGTTCATCCCGTTTTACTTCTGAAAAGGAACTTACACTCAAACTATAGGACCAACTGAGTTCTGTAACCTGTGACACAATTTCCTTTTAATTTTCTCTTATGGTGAATTCACTTCTACAACTATGTAAGTATGTAATTTTAGTGAAAAAAATATATAAAATTCTCTAAATTATAAATTATTAAAATTAAATTAACTTCTACAAAACGTCTATGCTAGAAAGTTAGTAAAACTTGGGAGGAAAGACGTTCGGTTGATGGTCGGTATTATTACAGGACACAACTCATGGGGTCAGCATATGACCACCATTGGAATCATTGAGCACCCAATGTGCCTGTCTTGCTTGGAGGAGGCGGATAGCACCGAGCTCTTTCTCTGTAAGAATCCTTCCTTTGCTAGAGCAAAGCTACGAGTTTTGGGTTCCGATGTCGTGAGAATCAATAATATTCGTTCTCTAAAACTGGAGGATATTTACAGCTTTGCCAAAGAATCTGGCAAATTCTCATAGCACTAACCACCTTTATCTCTGTCTCTATTGTTTCCTATCTCTTTCTCTAATACTTTTCTCCTTCCCTCCTTGACTATCTACCCTCTTTCCAGAGCTCTAAATATAATGGATTTTTTAGCCTGAATGTTTTAGGAGCCACCAAATCTCATGGTGCTCCTTGGCTCGACCTATTCAAATTTAAATTTCAATGCTAGAAAGTCGCTATTAAATTCTCTATTCTAATCCGAGTTGGAATATTCTTCTATTTTCTGGAATCCATTATACAAGATGAAGTCGAAAATAAACAAGGCAGAGCTAAAATAGAAATGGCAGGAGCTTTGTTCTGATAACTTCGAGTTTATTTATTCAAAATAGTCCCCACTGGCCTCGATACACGGTTTGGTGCAATCTAAAAGCTTTTCGAAAGAGTGTTTAGGTCATTGACCGGAATCCGGAATGTTCTTCAGGTCGGTACAAGCCTTTTGGATGGCCTCGATGAACGCAAAACGTTTTCCTTTCATGGCCAAATGCAATTATTCGAATAGGTAGAAGTCACAGCCATATTACGTGAATACGGTGAGTGATTGATGGTCAAAATGCGATTTCTATCATAGTTAAAAAATTAGTCAGCTGAAAATTGCATTGACGATTTGGCCCGTTTACACGAACTCCTTGTGGGCAATTCCCTTGGAATCGCAAAAACAAATGAGCATCAACTTGTTTTTTGACTTCGCCAAAGGTAATTTTTTGAGTGGTGACTCGCCTGGGGCCTTCCAATCGGCACTTAAATGCTTAGCTTCAGATTAATGTTGGAAACACCAAATTTCATCACCAGTTACAATGTTGTAAGGGAAGTTTCGTCTTTTTTCGCCTCTTTAATGAGGTCTTACGAATGTTGAATTCTGAGCAATTTTTGTCCTCAGTTACCTTCTGCGGAACGAAACGTGCACAGACCTTTCGTAAGCCCGATTCCATTAATTTCAATGATAATTTCGGGTAATTATTGAAAAATTTACGAACAATTTCGATGCAGTTTTCGATGGTTACTGATTTTGGGTGGCCCGAATGTGCATTGTCATTTATGTCAATGGTCATTTTATGTTATATGGTTGTGACCATCTCTGAAACGTGTAAACCACTCATGAACTCTAGCAAGACTAAGACAATCATCGCCATAAACTTTTTTCATCAATTCAAATGTTTCGCTAAAGGTTTTAACGATTTTAAAACAAAATTTGATATTAGCTCTTTGTTCGAAACTCATTTTTGTACCGATGACACAAACATATTGACACTTAAGACGCAATAACTTCGCTTCCACTGAGCCGAATGTCACCAAGCTTTCATTGAAGGTCTGCTAGGGATGTAACTTCCAACGCACTAACTCATTGAAAAGATGGCGTCATCAGAAACAGTTTTTTTTTATTTTGAACTTCACCTTGTATTATGAAATATATACCACTTTACAAAAAAATCGTGTATACTTCAAATAAGGTGTGAGTGGCTGTATACTCGGAGGTTTGCCATTGTCTGGCGAATAGCAACCGCTATTAGAAAAATGTTTTCTATCGTTTGGTGTATCGTGCCAGGGGATTCGACCGACTGCATGGTAGTCTTCCAACTCTACTTTTTCTGAACCTCGGTATTTTTTTTTTGATAAAGCGATCGCAACAGAATTTCTTAGCTGAAGTATCAGCTAGATTGAAACCGAAACTTTAGAGAGAAATATCTCCGTATATAGTTATAGCTCAGCGGATTATAGCTCTGTGTCCAATCGAGTTCAACTCCAAACTTGTGCTCAGCGTCAAATCTTTGCGCGCCGGATAAGTCTGTAAGGTAAGGTACGTCAAGGCAAAGCCTTTCTTGAAATGAACGCGTTAAATATTATGCCGTATGCTATTTAAAAAATGCATTATTAGGCAAGCTTTTGAAAGATCGGAGCCAGTAACAGCTTGTGACTCTAATTCTGAAAAGTTGGCATATGCGGACGTAATAAAATATCGAAAAAAGTATAAAAATCTTCAATGCCAACCATAATCGACGTGTTGGAAAAATACTCTGTTCTTCTTCTCTGTTCGAAATAAAAGTCGGATATTCAAATAAAGCATGCATATGTGCATGTATATATAAATACTGATGTGTTCAATATAAGGACTCCAAATTTCAAGGATGACATTTTGCACGCGTTTTCGCATTCGCGAAAGGGCTAATAATCACTAGCACTGAAGCTTGCGCCTGCAGCTGGAAATAGCTGTTCTAACTAACCTACTTTTCTGAATGCGGAAGTGGCAATGACCATAAAAACGAGCGTGAAAGGAAAAAAGAAGTACTAAGAAAATCGCATACGTATCTATTAACGATTGCTAGGTCGCGAATTGATGCAAATTTGTAGCACCTTGATAGTTTCGTAGTCAAAGTCGAAGGCTTTGCAAATTTAAGAATCTGAAAACTTGAGCTTTTTGGTGACTGTAGAACTATGCTTCGAAATTAAAGCCAGCGCCGAGCGGGCCATACCGTATACTTAACGAACTGTGCCGACTGACGTATTGTGTGTAGAAAATTATGTATGCAAATATTATTCACAAGCAAAAATTTAAAAGCTTTGACTAAATATTTTTCTGCTACTAAAAAAATACACTTATACAATATATACAAAAATAGGCAGAACGGCATAAGTTTCAATGAACTTTGAAAAATCTGCTATTTCTGCGCGTCAATAAGGGGGTTTATTTGTTTTATGCTTAAGGCAATGAGGCTTGCAAATATTGTATGCAAGTCAATATTTTAATTTATTTTGATATAATAACGAAAATAGGAGATTTGGCGAAGGCTGTGCTTCCTCCACAAGAAGTGTCTCAGCCATCGAACTTATGGTGAGGTTACACAAGATTGTGAAGAGAACTTTTTCAGGTGGTGTACCCGTAATGACATGCATCAAAACTTCCGCTTACCATCGCTGAATGATTTGTGGCTGAATAAAAAAAAACGGTGCTAAATAAAAACAAAATATTTTGTATAATGGAAGTCTTTATCCTGTTCGAAACAGCAAATATTGCGTAGAATACATCCAAATATAATTATTTTAACGATAGAGTCGGAATCTGTATTTCACTTGAAATAAAGACATCGCCTGAATCTTGTTTTATGTATCCCGAGTAAATTTTTGACGACAATTTTTGTGGAAGAGTGTAACAAATTGTTTATGTTTTTTCTACTTCATACTAGCAAACCAGATGTCTTGTATCAGTGCTGCCAACACCCATAAAAATGGAAGTATCGACGGAAACACGATGAGTTACTGCGTTGCAAATTGCATCCCTAGCTGACTTCTAGTGAAAGCTTGGTGACATTCGGTTCAGTGGAAGCGAAGTTATTGCATCTAAAGTGTCAGTATGTTTGTGTCATCATTACCAAAGAGAGTTTCGAACAAAGAGCTAATATCAAATTTTGTTTTAAAATCGTTAAAACCTTTACCGAAATATTTGAATTGATGAAAACATTGTATGGCGATGATGTCTATCTGACATTGTTGAAATTCATGGAATCGGAGTTAAATATCTCCAAAACATCGATTTATCGCATTTTAACTGATCATTTGGGCTTACGAAAGGTCTGTGCATGTTTCGTTCCGCACAAGTTGGCTCAGGACCAAAAATTGTTCAGAATTCAACATTCGAAAGACCTCATTAAAGAGGCGAGATAAAACGAGAGCTTCTTTTACAACATTGTAACTGGTGATGAAACTTGGTGTTTTCAACATGAACCTGAAGCTAAGCGTCCAAGTGCCGAATGGAAGGCCCAGACGAGCCACTACCCAAAACTTCGCGTTTGGAGAAATTAAAAATCCAGTCGGTGCTCATTTCTTCTTACGCTTACAAGGGAATTGTCCACAAGGAGTTCGTGACGGAGGCCAAACCGTCAATGCAATTCTCTATATTGACGTTTTGAAGTGTTTGTTGCATCGCATTCGTTGAATTCGCCCTGAAAACCGCGAAAGAGGAAGCTGGCGCTTATTGCATGACAATGAACCATCTCATCGATCCACTCTTGTGACTGATTTTTTGACTAGAAATCGCATTTTCCATCAATCATTCACCGTATTCGCCTGATATGGCTGCCTGTGACTTCTACCTATTCGGAAAATTGCATTTGGCCACGAAGGAAAACGTTTTGCGTCCGTAGAGGCCATCCGAAAGGCTTGTACCGACCTGAAAGACATTCCGGATTCTGGTCAATGACCTGATACACTCTTTCGAAAAGCATTTAGATTGCACCAAACAATGTATCGAGGCCAGAGGAGACTATTTTGAATAAATAAACTCGAAGTTATCAGAACAAAGCTCCTGTCGTTTCTATTTTAGCTCAGTTTTTTTTATTTTGGACTCTATCTTGTATAATCCACACTTAATTAAGCTAATTTAAAGTATGTATGCTTGTCCTTAAAGCCTTTGTTTTACTTCCACACAAAGCAAAACTACCCATAAGAGAGTCCGAGAAGTAGTTCCAGACAGATCTTTATAAAATTAGGCAACCAATTTTGAAAAGGGAGTTGTTTGGTTTATCTGCAATTATTTAAATTAAATCAATTTGAAAAGTTGTTCAGCATTAAAGAGGGGTAGGTTTACACTTCGAACATAAAGTCGTTGTGTTCTGTACTCAAAACAGTACCCCATCTAAGCTCAACTCTTTCCATAAACCTAAAATGAGCGGTATGAGCGGAGCGTATGTGCTTTTCTTCGTACCCGAGATGCCCACCCTTTCTACTCGCAAATCTGTAGTGACCTGTGAGAATGCAAGTGAGTATTAAGGAAAGACCAGATGTGTCAAGAAACAGGCGATTTCAATTTATTTTAATGTCGCAACGTCCTAAGCTTTAGCAGAAAATTGCCTCCATATAGTATGTACGATCGCAGCATCATTGATATAAGCGACAACTCAGTAGAGAAACGCCTGTTGAAAGGATTTAGTAGTTTTTTTCTATTGATGGAAGTTAAGTTTGTATAGAAAAAACATACATTTTATGACTGCTGCATCAATTGCTATGGTAACGGGTTTTATTGCATTTCTATGCAATTTAAATTTTATCTATAGTCAACATTTTGTTGCGCGTTGTTGTAAAGGTCAGAGTACTTTGTGCGTACGCATTGTACCTGGCGTTTTAAAAGTCAACCGATATTTGCCAGCATTTATAACTTACATTCTCTTAATTGCACGCTAATTTTTGCATCTGTATGTATATTGGTTATAAATGTATGAATATTGGCTAGGCTACTTATCTTTTTAAAAGGTCAACAATTGCAACACAATCTGTAAAGTAAATAAACATCTCAACGCATAACTCATACATCGAATACTTGAACTTCAACGCATTACACACTCATCAAAGCAATACCGCATTTAGATACGCATCACGTGAAATTGTTATGTTTTAAATAACAGCACGAATTTTCACTCTGTGAAGATTTTAATTGCCAGCCGACACTTGAATTATTTGTAAACAAATTTTGAAAAAGCTTTGGTTGCCTACGCAACAATGAAAATGACTTCAGATATTATGTGAAACGCCGCAAATAGAACAATTAATTTACACTGAGGTGCAAAACTGTAACACGGTGTAGTACTCCTTATCTCAATAATCTATAGCTCATTCCAGTTCTAATAGAGGTGCCTGAGGATGTACATTTAGTGGGATACGCAGATGACATTGCAGCTGTAATAATCGCTCGAAACACTGACGAAGCCAAAAGGAAGGTAAATCAGGTGATGATTCAAGTTCAGACATGGCTAGAGGACCATGGATTAAAGCTGGCCACAGAGAAAACAGAGCTAATCCTTCTAACCAACAGACGTATTCCATTAGAAGTAAATATACAAGAACTCGATGCCACTTTATCGACAAAAAGAATGGTCAAATATCTAGGACTGCAATTGGACCCAAGGCTAACTTACTGGGCACACATAAATCACGCTGTCACAAGAGCTGCCAAAGTAAGCGGCGTGTTAAGTAAGCTCATGGCAAACCTTGGAGCTCCAACGCAGAACAAGCGAAAACTTTTAATGAACACGACGAACTCGGATGCCAAAGATGGGCAGATTAGCTGAGGGTGCAATGCCGGCGAAAAACTTTGCAATTCGTGAAACGCATCTGCGCTCTCGGAGTGGCTCCTTCATATAGAACAGTATCTAGTATATTCTAGCAAAAATCTGAGGAATCCCAGTACCATTCTTCTCCGATATTAGAATTCAAACGCAAAGTGTGAGCAAGCAAGATAGAACTCTGAACGGTAGGGTAGATAGGAAGCGATACTAATACCCGATCTAAAAAAGTGCGTAGAAAGAAAGCACTATTAACTATTACCTCAGACAGTTTTTGTTCGGCCATGGGTTCTTTCGCAAGTATTTGTGGTGAATGGGAAAAGTAGGCCCACCAAACTGAGTATGATGATGCCGAGTACACCTTCTTTAAATGCGAGAGGGGGAACATATAGAGAACAGCTTTGCAACGAGCTATTGGTGTATTTACACCTGAAGAAATAATTGAAAAAATGATGATAGGCAAAGAAAAATGGTGATATCCGAAAAAAGAAGCGTGAAATGGAAACTTATGCTGGAGAGCATTGAGCATTTCTCAAAACAGGCGATCCTGGACGCAGGGTGAGTAAGTAAGTGCCCTTCTTAGGACGCCCTCTACCTCGAAGCAATGCGGAAGCAGTCTCGAGTCCAAGAGAAGAAGAGTGATATTTTTAGTGGAATCACCACTTGGCATTTTTGACCTAACCCGCCAAAACAAAAAAAAAATTTATTCTAACGAATTTAATATCTATGTGGTATAGCTTTATTGGTGCAGATGTGATTTCTCTCTCACATAGATTTGGGATCAATCAGACTGATAAGACAAATAACTTAAGGTAGCAATTGAGTGTAGAGCTTTACTGAATGAGCAGGCTAAGTGGTACATCGCGAACGTATTCTAGGCGTCTGATTAGTGAGGCTTTCATGAAAGAGCTACATCGAGAAAGAGCTGACTAGTAGCGGACTGATCTTAAATCAGTCAACTCTGACTGCTATGTGGGCATGCATTTCAACATAAGTAAGTTCTAAATGGTTGGCATTCACCGCACCAGCCAACGATAGATGGATCACAAAGCCTATTAGCTAGAATGGATGGTAACAGATCTAGATCACTCATCTATCTCGACCGACCTTCCATTATTGCATTAGTCGCACTTCCTGATAGGAATGCATGGGAAGTGTGCCTGTGTCTCTCTAACTTCTGTTGCAGCTTCAGGAGCTAGAAGGAAGTGCGAGTGTCGAACGCGCCTAAAACGACATCGTGGGCTAAACTCTTACGTTTTGAAAGTCTGACAACCTTAGACTCCGCAGTCGATTGCAATGTTTTTTAGAGATACACACGAGATCGTTCCATATATTGGGAGCTAGATAGAGAAACTTGACTCCAAGCAAAAGGCATCACAAGTGTCTTCTAGGTGAGTCCTTTCACACACTCATGGCAGCCTCCATTACCTACCGTAACCTATCGCGGTATTTAATAGTAAACAGTTTTCAAA
Organism: Anastrepha fraterculus; assembly: GCA_037575425.1. Taxonomy (NCBI): domain Eukaryota; kingdom Metazoa; phylum Arthropoda; class Insecta; order Diptera; family Tephritidae; genus Anastrepha; species Anastrepha fraterculus. The sequence continues at coordinate 9,548 of JAYXIM010040373.1, forward strand.
GTATTGTAATTTGATATCCTCATTTAGTGATTTTGTAAAAAAAAATATTTGCTAATTTTTTGTTCCTTCTTCACTCTTCTTGGGAGCATGGGGCCTCGACAGGACTCTTCCATCGTACTCGGTTCTGTGCTGTTGTTTTTGCACCGGCCCATTTAATGTCGGCATCTGGTAGTTCGCGCAACGTCGACCTTCTCAAATGTTTTTTTTTTCGACCGCGACCCCTGCTCCCTTGCGGATTCTCGTGATGCTATCTGGTGGTTTCCTCAATGTGTGACCTATCCATCGCCACTTTCCGGTATAAAAGGGAAACACGGGTTCCCTACATCAAAAAACTACGTTATACCAATTACCGAAATCTATGAAAATGCCACTCTAATATGGAATAACTTTCAAAGAGTACATTGAAGTAGCTTAGAAAGTGTCCAACAATTTTTTTTTTAAATTCACTTTGTTTACGTAGCACAAAATTTGTCTGAGTGTCCAAAAATTTTTTTTTAAAATTCACTTTGTTTACGTAGCATAAAATTTGACTTTATAAGTAAGCGGATAAAATATCACGGCTTTTCATTTCACCTAATACTTTACTAAATCACCATGATTTTTAAAATTTTTTCTTCAAAGTAAGAAAATATATTTAATAGTGGTAATAGCGCAAACATTTCAGGTCGTGTCAAAATATTAATATTTCAGCGGTGGCATCGTCTCACTAAATACAAATGCAAAACTAAACGAGGAAGGCTGAAATAAACGCAATACTCTATTAAAACAGTAGACACCAGCATTAACATAATAAATCAGTAGCTAAGATAATCGCACAGCAAGATAAATCGCAACAACTGCAACTGAACAACCCCAACCTTAGTAAAAACTTTTCAAGTTCAAAGTCAAGTCTGCACGCTGACCAGTTGTTTCGACTGCTGAACCGTATGGCACTTAGCAGCGGCCAGAAAAGAAAAAGAAACCACGAATGAACGGAAATATGGCACGGCACAAAAATACAAAAAGTATTGGCGTCGAATAACAGCAGTTTAAAGGTAAAAGACGACTATTAACTAAATTTCGATAATTTTTATTAAGTTAAAGCAAAATGGAAACGCATTATAATTCAAACAAATTGGCTGAGCAGCGGAACTTTAATACATATTAAGCATTTTGGTGCTGGCGTGATATTGACCATTAAATGCTGACCCTTGACACCACAAGTGCAGGAAGAAGATTTTACTTGAGCAGCAAGCAAAGAAGCCAATTAATGCTGGCGATCATCAATCAACTTTGCGTCAGTGATGCGGCAACAAACACTGGCTCAACACGCGCATTGTTTGTTTGCCTTTGTTTTTGTGTTTGGTTTTGTTTTTGATTACTTGATTTCTTTGCCTTTCCTCAAACGTTTATTATGATACAAAAGAACTTGACACAAAGTCGATACAGTAGTTATTATTGGCAAAGAAGATTTATAGAAAAACGAGCAAAAGCATTGAAACACACGCTGACGATCATTGTCAAGAACAAGAGCGCCCGAAGTGAGCTCGTGCCATTGCAGAACAAGTGAAGGCGATCGCATAACCTGCTAGACCAGCAGCCGCACGAAACGTCCAGTTAACCACCCCAATGTGATTGTATGTGAAGCAGGTAAGTTAGTGAGTACGACTATTTGGGGCTAAAAATGAAACTGTGTGCGTTTGCGCGTGTGTGTGTATGTGCGCGAATTTGTGAGTTTGGTTTTTTGGGCATTTCTTAAGCTTTCTTTTGGTACGTTTTCGGTTGTTTTTTGGTTTTCCTTTTTCTTCTTTTTATCACATTGGCGGCTGGTCTTATCGTAGCGCAAACGCAGCGTATAACATTTGTGAGTGCTCACCCACGGAAGTATAGGCAGTACTTAGTGACGCGCGGCTGTGTCAAAAAGCTCAGTACGTGAATGGGTTTCGTGTGAAGCGGTTGCTTGAAAAGTGGAGCGGCATATTTTTCATTTGGAGAAAACACCGTTTAGACCGTTAACTGAAAAGGCTGAACATATAACTGTAGTGAAGTTGAGCAGTGTCATCTCAACGTCAGAACGTCAGTCAGCGACCAAAGCAGAGAAAAAATAAGGCACAGGTGAGATGGCAGTACCATAAAATTCGCCTAAAAATAAGAATTGTACAAATGAACAAAAAAAAAAACAATTTATAAAAATAGTTAACAGTGAAAGGAATATAAAATAAAAGTGATTATCAGTGTACCCATAAAATCATCAGATGCAATGCCAACGTAGCGTATGATTAACATTCTTTGGGTGGTTATGAGCAAATATTTATATAGTGAAAAATCGAACTCCTCGAAATCTCGAATTTCGAATTATAGTGTTGAACTCCTCTGGAATGGCCAAAGTGATTGTGGAAATAATTGTGATTTTTATGACTTTGATTTTACGCAAAAATTGCACATCCCATTTCTCATGAAATTCAGCAACAACCTCCTACACTCGTTTTACACTCTTACAAATGCGTCTACGTGCCTTTTTAAGGCAATTGACAGCCAGTTTGGAAGTTTGTAACAGCTCAAATGTACTATATTTTAGCCAAAACGCATTGAACAGGTAGAGCAGCTGATTTGATTGTTTTTTTTTCTATTTATTTGGTCATTAAATGATCAAATTTTGTTTGAATTGCGCTAAAGTGTAAATTTTTGTTTATTGATTTTGATATTTTCAGCACCAAAAGCGAGCACAAAATGCATTGCTTTTGTTGTTTTTGCGCTACTGCTACTAAAATGTGCCTTGATTTCAATTTATATCTTTAAAAAATTCCCTGCATTTACTAGAAAATTAAATATAAAAATTGTACTTAAATTTAGTAGAAAAAAAGGTATTTAGAGAGTTTCAGTTTTGAGTATTTTCGGTACGAGGGTGGCGGAAGAGTGAGTGCCCATTTAATATTTTTTTAGTCATACAAACTGCCTGCTCTTGCACTTATGTCATATGCACTTACACACCAAAATAATCATCACCAGCAATTCCTAGAGTCAATTCAATCATCAATTCCTAGAGTTCCAAGTTGGAGCCTAGAGCCACTAAAAAAGCAGTGAGGTACCTGATTTTGGTGCTGGGTCTGCCAGCTGTTTCTCCAGACAGGTGTCCAGTTATCTCTATAGGTACAGCATTTCTTCTGTGTAGGAGGCTAAAGTCAGTCTCAGTCTAGTTTTCTCAGACAGTGGGTACCACGTGAAGGTGAGGTTGGCAGATGAGTGGGATGGGCTGCATATTCGTGTATCGCCGGATTTGTGCATAATTATAAAAATTATTAGAGCTGGAGGCCCTCCAAATAATAGAATACACAAAATAATAGAAATGCAATATTTTTACTGCTTTTCTTAGTTTTTTTTAATTTTGTTTTAATTTTTATTATATATTTTTTTGTAAAAGTATATTTCATCACAACAAAAATCATAGAAATTAATGCTTCAAACTTCGTTCAAAATTAAAAAAAACTCGATAAATTTGCATCAAAATTTCAAATTTTTTATTCAGAATAACCTTGGTTATATCAGAATCACTTGGGTAAACATTTTTGAAGGAGGTGACTTCTCGTTACTTTTAGATAATTTTTTTTGCTGAAGATGTTGGTCAACGTATAAACGACATTTTTAGCTCATCTGCATCAAATATCATAAAAGTTAAAATTAAAAATTTTGGGCGCGATTTAGAAAACTTCGACAAATTTTCAAGAAAACTTCAAATTTTTTATTCAGAATATACTAAAATCACTTGAGTAAGCAATCTTAAAGGAGGTGGCCCAAAATTCTCGTTACTTTTCATAATTTTTTTCGCTGATGATATTGGTCAACGAATACACGACATTTTTCTTATTTGTGAAATTTTTTTCCAATTTTTATAAATTGTTCACATAATTTATAACTTTGATTTATTTGACATATGTTGTAGCATGAAATATTTTATCTATCTATAAAAAATTAATTAGAATTAGAAAAAACGAAAGAAAATTCATTAATATATCCCGGTTCTATTATTTTGTACGTAAGTGTAAATTAATGATATTTTAAACATTTTATGCATTTTAAAGCCAACTGTCAGTAAATAGCAATAAAATAAAAAGATCGGTATACAAACTAGTTAAGTTTTGGCAAAATCAATACTTATCTGTTCTAGAAACATTTTCCTAAATTTTTTTGTCAAAAGTTTCAAAAAAGGTTTTTAACAAAAAATGATAATCATTTTTGCTTATTTGAAAAAAAAACTTCCTTTTCAAAAAAGGTTATCTGGTACCACTAACGACCAATAGGTCTATGTGATGGCTTTTAGCCAGCCAGGTCAACCTAACCTAACCTAACCTAACCTAACCTTTCAAAAAGATTTTTATCTCAGCTGCGAAGAATTTTTACGTATCCGCCTGGAAATAATAGAAATAAGTAAATAAGACATTTTCATAAATGGGTATTTTGAGCTCATTAACCATTCAATTTTATGTACAAAAGGTAACATTTTAATGCTGTAAAATCGACTGCAAAATTATGGCAAGCACTCGAGCATTTTCTGCAGGTCGTTAAGAAAATGAAAATTTTTTATTCCCTGCAACCCAACGGCTTCTTGTTTCATTGTTTAAAACTATACCATATAAAGATAGTAAATCTCTTATATTATATTCTTCTTCTTAATTGGTGCGATAATCGCTTACGTGATTTTGGCCGAGTTTAACAAAGCGCGCCAGTCGTTTCTTTCTCGTGCTAACCGGCGCCAATTGGACACACCAAATGAAGCCAAGTCCTTCTCCACCTCTCTTTCCAACGCAGAGGAGGCCTTCCTCTTCCTCTACTACCACCAGCTGGTACCGCATCGAATACTTTCAAAGCCGGAGCGTTGGTATCCATTCTGACGACATGACCCAGAAAAGGAAATCCATGAGTTATGCGTAAAATTCTTGCGTAAATGGCATACAACTATTTTATGGTCGAACTTCAACTTCTGTGTGATGCTACAACTACTAGCATGCCGGTCAACTTCGATTATTTCTGTGATTTTATCGCCATTTTTGGACGACGGGCCTGTCTGTGTGAGGTGTATCTTTAACACCAAAAATGCCTCAGCGGAATCGACGAAACCAGAATTGCACATAATTAGGTGTTACAACATCAGCACCATAACACCATTCATAATTTCAATGGTTTACAGCTTGGCTTGCCTTTTCGCCTTTATCAAACAAAAACAGTATAATGTTCCGAATTTTTTTTCACAACTGAATGGAGTAAACAAAAAACAGCAAATGAATTGTTTCAGTGCGAAATGTCAGCTTGACAACGAGCATCAACTTTAAATTGTTTGATCGATACTTTACGAAATATCGATCACTACAACCATCTACCGAAATGTAAAAATCTTACCGTTAACTACCGCACTTACTACTAACACCGCGTTACACACATTCTGTCCTATGAACCAAATATACTTTTTCGGAAAGGGGATAAAAAATAAAAATACACGTGTATCGGCGATTTTCATGTACACGTCACATTTTTTTTTTGTATTTTATAACTTTAAACGAGCAATTCTTGTATGCATATCTGTATAGCCACACGATCTCAGGATTAGCTTAACGGATTTGAATGAAATTGGGCACTCAGATAGTGTATCACATTTCTAGACTTTTCACTTAGGTGTTGCCACCTGTTCGAAATTCAAAAAAAAAATTGCATGAGATATGCATAAACTTGCATAAATTTCTATAGCAATAGTCGCACACGACTTCCGAAGTATACCACAAGTAAGGAACATAAGCAGTCTTGAATATTTTCTGAAACGAATTAACCCTTTCGGTACATCTTTTTATTGCGCCATCCAAAAAATCCAAATTTTTGTCTGAGTATTTATTTTAGGACCAATAACAATACAAATAATTGTTTTTTTTTTTTTTTTGGTAAGTGATTGTTTTTTGTTAAGAGATTTTTTTTTAATGTTGCCATAGGTTGTGTATTCGTTTCAATCGCAAATAAACTTCTCCTGCAATCTAATGCAAGTTAACACCTTACGAGAAATTTGTTGCCATATGGCAACAAGCTTAGTTTTAAAATTAGCACAGCTTTTAAAGCTGCTAGCAAAAAACTATTTATATGCCAAATGACAGATTGAACATTTTTCTATATACTTTATTCAAAAATTGTTGAAAACATTTGCCCAAAATGCCTCAAAAATCTAAAAATGCAAAATACAAATTTCAGAGTGAAGTGCTATATGCCAGAAGGGTTTCTTTAAAAATGTTGTATTACCGATATATAATGGGCGGTTATTATTTATTTTATTTCTGTTTAACCATTAAACTTAAATTTTTGAAAATATGTAACAAAAAAGTTGATATTTTTTACAAGAGAGTGTTGACGGGCTCTTAAAGTTTACTGTTGCCATATGGCAACAATATCGCGAAAGGGTTAACCACTATTTTCGTACAATTTTTAAAATTTTTACTTGGTGCGAATAAGCCACAAACGTAACAAAACTTATTTCGAGTCGGGCACTACATTTTTCGTAAGATGAAATATACAGAAAGACGTTTTCGCGCAACAGAACTTAAAACAATTGTCAAAGTATACGTCTCCTAGTAGCGCAACTGTCAGATGATCGGAACTTCCGGAACTGTAACAAACACACAAACGGCACAGAGTGTGTTGTATGAAACAATAAATTAAAGGTTAATAAGTTGTTTAAAAATTTGGAGTCCCTTCAAGTTATGCCGAAAATTTAGAAAACATTTTTTTTTTTTTGGAAAAAAATATTCAAGAAAATCTGAGAATTGAAAATTTTTTTTTTATATTTTACATAATAAAAACATTTCCACGAGTCTGCCTGCAGAAATTCAGCGCGATTGGATCACGGAAAAAGGGTTAAAAATTTATCAAAAGTTTTTCACACAGGCGGACTACGAGCTCTATATTTTATACATAAAAAAAAATGTCTGACGTTTACATGAAAATCGCCGATACACGTGTATTTTTATTTTTTCTCCCCTTTCCGAAAAAGTATATTTGGTTCATAGGACAGAAACAAAGTTCGTTTTTGTAACGCAGTGTAATTGAAGCTAACAACAGCCTGTATTTGCAAAAACCGAGGTCAGTTTCATGCGCTTAGATTACTTCATTAATAAAATATGTAGCAAAAGCTTAGCGAAAACTCGCTTTTTTTAATTATAAAACAGTAAGAAAGTATAAAAAACCTTAATGGAAGCAATGGCTGAAATAGGTAGGATTAAAAAGTAAGCATGAAATATTAAAAGATTTGCAATTCTATTCACACGCATCTTGGTAGCACAAATGGCATAGCTGAACATTTTTTTATACAGGGTGGGCCAAATAAGACCTACTAATGTTAAACTCAAATAACTTTTGCAATAATCATTTATTTTGGTTGATCGCTTTTATACATTGAATATATTTTATGGAAATTATGTATGAAATATTACATCAGACACATGTCCACCATTTTGCTCGATACAAAGATTGGCTCTTTTTTCCATTACACCACATAATGTTTCTGGTTGAAGGCTCAGTATTTCGTTTCGAATATTTTGCTTCAGCTGTCTAATAGTCTCTGGTTTATTAAGATACACTTTGTCTTTTAAATATCGCCATAAAAAGAAGTCGGGCGCAGTCAAATTTGGCGAACGAGGTGGCCAAGGGAAATCAAAATTTTTGGAAATCAGACGTTCGCCAAAAGCTTCACGCAGCAGGTCCATAGTTTGCCTAGCGGTATGCGCAGTTGCTCCATCTTGTTGAAAGCACAAATTAGGATACTGCTCCGCCATTGGCCGCAAAAAGTTTTCAATCAATGTTCTGTAAGAAGCTCCTGAAATCGATTCCGGCGATTCATCCTCATTTTCGAAGATATATGGACCGATAACTCTAGTGGCCATAACACCGCATCAATCAATACATTTAGAAGGGTGCAACTGATGTTGGTGTGTTGCCCTTGGATTTTCAGAGCCCCACAATCTACAGTTTTGTTTGTTGACATAACCATTTAAAGGGAAATGCGCTTCATCCGACATCAAAACATTATTTAAAAAATCAATTTATGTGGCTAATTGTGTAAGAATAGAAAAACTCGATCATTTTAACGCGTTGTATAATAAATTTCCAATAATTCAATTATAACCTACAAAAAGAGAAAAATAAATATGTGAAAAATAAAAAAAGTTATTTGTGCTTAACATTAGTAGGTCTTATTTGGCCCACCCTGTACAATTTTTTTAAATAAATTTTTTTTAATAATTTTTGTTTTGAAAAAGATATTCTTAAATAATTTTTAAATATTTAAATAGTTTTTAAATAAATATTTTAAGGCTGAAAGCTTTAGCTATTTTCTTTTTTGAGGAGGTAAGGCTAAAAATGCCTTCGCATTTGCAGCGACCGTCGTCTACTGCGTTGAGTGGTGTGGCCACTAAGGCAATCCCTCTTCCTCTTCTGGGGAGAACTTCTTTCTGTATTACTTCAGGAGGATCTGGAGTGACATCCATGAAATGGACCAATTCTATTCCCCCACGGCTGAGTCCACCATGCTTGCAGCCAGCTGCGTGCTATAGGCTTCTTATGTCTTTGTCTGTGAGGCTTCACTTTGTTGCACAGTGAAACAAAATGCTCGAATGCGGTAATGATATGTAAAAATATTCATTGAGATAGACCTCGACATCTTTATTTTCCATAGTACGATCTCGATATATATCTTTACCGCGTTCCAGTTGTCCTTGCTTTCGAGCATATTGCTGATTAAGTTGCACGTCGCGGTCTCGCCAATTTGCTCCCTCAGAGCATCTCTTTCTGCGAGCCATCGCTCACAACTAAAAAATGTGTTCAGCGTCATCGCTCGGCGCTTCGCAGTATATGTACTTGGCATCGCTTACCTAGCCCATGCGTTCTGGTTGCCTCCGCAAGTATCCGTTGCCCGAGAGGAACTGAGTTTAAAAGTAAATCACTTCCGCGAAGTTCCTTTCGACCCATTTTGATGCCTATTGGTGGAATAAGTTTCGCCGTCTACGAGTATCTGCCACTCGGTTCAATGTGCCATCAGCTTTGCAACCGCAGCATGATTTTGCATGCCCGTTCCGCGACGCTGGTGATGACGTGTTTCTTCTTGGAGCCTCATGCATCCATTTGTTCCCGAGCCATGAGGTTGACGAGTATCTCCCCGTTGATCACAAGGACTGCAGCGCCAGAGATAGGGCGGTAGGCTGAGGCAACTCTGCGTGCTGCTATTCGTTGCACAGCCTCCACTGATTTGTGCTTGGCTTTGCAGTTTAGCGGATCTCCACATACTTCGCTGCTATACAGGATAATTGAGTTTGTAGCCGCCATAATTAGCCTTATTTTGCTCTATGTTGGCGCACCGATGTTTACCATGAGTCTGCTTAGCATTTCCATGAAGCTTAAGCTGTTAGTTCAAAATTTCTTTAAGCTTAATTCTAACACTTTTTATAAGAAACTGTATATAATAACATAGTAATAATAATAATCAATATAGTTTTTTGGAGCCTACAACAATAATAATAAAATAATAATAAAAAATATTTTTTTGTTTAAGCCTACACAAATTGAGTACATCTAGCATCTCCAGAGTATCCTTCGTACGTAATTTTTTTACATTTCATATCCTCTGCCAAACATAGCTCAGTTTTTGCCAAAACAACCTGCAACACAGATGAAATCATTTTAATTGCATAATCCCAAAAAAGCTAAGCGTCCAGTGCGTCCAATGTGCTTTCTTTTAGTACGAAAAAAATGCCAATTCCTTCAAGTGGTGTATGTATTTGCATTTGCATAGGTTAACTAGTTTCTAATTTGCGAAGCTAGTTAATTCTCTTAAGATTCTGATAAGCTTGTGCCATTAAATGACTAAATTTATAAGAACATAAAAATCGTCTAGTTCGAATGCAATAATTTATAAACGCATACGCCAATACTCAAGTGATTCTCTTTGTATTTATATTTCTTAATTTTATTATTCTTTTAAATCAGTTGCTAGCTGAAACACTCAACTATATTTCACATGCATGAATATAAGCTTGTATGTCTAGCCGGAGATCCTGCTTGAATAGTTCCACAATATAATGAGTTATCTAGATTATATAATAGCTATTAATTTGTGGTAAAAACAACAAAAATCACAATATTTTAATATTAATCTCCATTATTTTGCATTTGAGCACTTCTTCCTTTTCACTTTTTCTATTTCCTTTTAATTAGAAGTAAAAATCTCGTTGTGTCGTTGCTGCACTTGTTTGACTGCAACTGAGGAATATTTTGAGGTGGCCAGCTTATTTGCTATTATTTCCGTGTTTTAGTTCCGAAACAACAACAACAATAAATATTAAGCGCATTGATTTACATAATTACACAAACAAGCGTGCATAATTTAATTCAAGAAGATCTAGGTTTTCGAATAGGTTTTCGAATTGGGTGGAGTCGACGTTAGCAAGCGATCAAATCTGTTGTTCATTGTTATGAACTTTTTTAGGTTAGTGCCAACCCTCGCGTATATGGCGTGAATTGGTCTCCAAGGTCGTGGATCGTGGACTACGATAGTTGATCACTCCTAGGCTTCTTAGATCGTCCTCAAAGTCATCTAACAACCTTTTCCGCGGCCGCCCTATTTGCTTTTTCCATACACGCGTGCATCCAAAACTTTGCGAGGTATTCTTCCGTCTGGCATTCTGCAATTGCATTTTGGTTTCATTGATCTTTCATCCAAAGAATTTTGCTTTTATTGGAGTGATTATAATGCTTCTTTTTCCCCCTTGTTCACTCCACTCGGCAGCATAGGGCCTCGACAAGACTCAGCCTTGCGTTGGTTTCGTTAATCTAATTGATTGCTGACAGGGTAGGTGATTAGCCTGCCGCTACCAGTCCTAAGTAGTGGGAATGGTAGTGCCCACACCTGCCGTTGCTTAGGAACAACGCCTTGTTACTGCTTGAAGCGCCATCTGTGTTTCACATTTTTCTGCCAGACGGATCGCACCGTTGGTTGAGGACTTCGCTGAATTTGGTGTGTCTGCGCTATTACCGCGGTTGCCCGCTTCCTCTTGCTGGCGCCACTGTTGCAATGTGTGTCTGTGTCTTTTTCTTTTTGTTTGTTGCTTGTTTTAGCAGCCGCAATGCAAGTAATGCGCTTACTTTTGTGCGGGAGTAAGGATTGGAAGGATAAGGGGTTGAGAAATAAAATTATTATTATTTTTTTTATGCGAATCTAGGAAAGTAGGTAAGTTTGGAAAAGTGCGAGGACCGTGCTTTACATCGGACTCGAACGCACAACCTCTGGGATGACAGACTAGTGCACTTACGCTAGACTAACGAGGCCGCTCGTTTAGAACATTCATATTTCTCGCGAGGATGGCCAGGCCATCAGCAGAGCCATATGAATGGGAAGTTTTGATGAATATAGTCTCTGATGAATCAACAACTTTAATTAGACAACGCGTCTCCCTGTTTTATGCCTATTTCAACTCTGAATAAATCAGATGCTTAGCCTTGTAAGAGCACTTTAGAATAGCCCTTAGCGAGGGTTAGACTTACTAGCGAATCCAATTGTTTCAGTATTCCTTGCATGCGTAGCACGTATTCAATTTGGTCTCTTTGAATACTATCGAAGGCTTTCAGCAAACCGACAAACATTTCATGGGCATTATTTTTCACATATATTTGATGGCATGCATGGATTCTTAGAATAAAGAACAATCAATTTTACTAGTATTCACACCCAGCTTGCTTTTGTTATACGTCTGCCCTAAAATAAAGGGACTCCAAAATTTCGCGTGTAACGCACATTTCTATTCTTCTTCGATCTTTTTATTTTATTTTATTATGTTGGTGCACATTGCTTATTCAATTTGTTTTCGACAGACACAAAGGTTGAACGAATTTGGATGTGCTCGGCGATTTTCTGTTAATGAAAAAAATGTATCAAAGAAATTCTTTGTGTCTAGTTTTGTGTAAAAAATAGAGCTAAAAGCTCCAAAATACTTGAGTTTTTTATTGGCATATGTGGAGCCCACTCTACATATCGCACCCTAAATACAAAAGGGTCACAACTCAAAATGTACCTTCTACTCAAATATGAACGAGACGTTATCAATAAAACGGTCCGCGGATGACATATGGCAAAAATAAATTTTTTGGTTTTTTGGTAGGACTGTTATAAGCTTACATGGCAAATTTCAGTGTGATATGTCACATAGTTTGTTTTCTGTGCTACTGTAAACAAGTCAAGCTCGAGTGTGGAAAATTTTGAGTTGTGACCCTTTTGTATTTAGGGTGCGATATGTAAGAAAAAATGTTCGTAAATGGTGCAAACTCTTCCAAGACGGAAATGACGCACCTCACTCTGGACGCACTAACACGTCTACAACAGATATTGAAGCAGACGTTGAAGCAGTGAAAAAAATTGTTTTAGAAATTTGTCGAATTGCTATCAGAGAAATTACTGAGCATATTAGCATATTAATTGGTTCACACCACGCATTTTTTCGGATGTTTTGGGCGTGTGAGATGTGTGTCAACGAAGTTTGTTCCGAAACTGCTTAATTTTTACCGGAAGAGTTGTTAAATGACTTCAATAATGATTCTGATTTACTCATTTTGCAGGGATATAACTGATAACTCTTGGCCCCTTGTGGCTTTTCCGGTTCCTAAAACTAAAAAAGAGACCTAACGAAGTATGAAAATTTGCAATGATAAAAGAAATAAAAACTGTTTCGGGGCATGACCTCAAGGCAATACCAAAAAGCGCGAATAAACAAGTATTATTTGAGAAAAATAAAATGTAACACAAGGGTATCTGAGAATTCAAGTGAAACCTGTATTTTGCTCGAAAATGAGCATGAATGAAAATAATTTTCCACCCAACTGTAAATCGTAGGCCCATTAAAGCTGTGAAAAGGGATTGCTTTTTTAAGCATTCTTTCTGTTTAGTCGAAAACCTCTTAATTTTAATAAAATGGAAAGCAGAAGGGTTAACAGATCGCGAAAAAGGACAAAGTGACTTACATTGGCCTCACAGGGGCATTCAAATCGCCAAATAGCCGAAAGGTATGGTCGAAGTCCAAGTGTTTTGGATCTTTGTGTGAACTAAGGTGTTTACTATAGTATAAACTACAAAGACAGAACTGCGATGGCTTTGACACCGAATGAAATCCCGCATAACTCTTAAGGTTGCACCGAATTCCGCTCTTTCAACAGCAAAAATTAAAAAAATGGCAAATTTTGCAGCCAGCAAATCTACCGTTCGAAGTGCTATTCTAAAAGCACCACATCTGAAGCATAAAAAGTTACAAAAACAAAAAACACCTTTGAATAAATTTCGCAAAGAATGCTGTCTTGATTTTGTTAAAGACCACATGGCTTGGTGTTATGTTTCAAATAACGATCCCGGTGAATAGAACGTTTTCTAAATCATTTGTTTTTTTTTTAACTCGAAGACCTTACATTTTCTAAAATTATTTGAGTTAAATTCGAAGACCAGTATTCATTACAAAGATACTCCCTCTAACCTACGAGTGTAATAACAGTTTTAAGCTTTCTGCAAATGAAATGTAATTAAAAATTCAACAAACAGTGCGAATAGTGAAATTTTTGAGAAAAGCGTTATTTTGCGAATCCATATTTATTAAGTCTTTATTGGTTCATTTGGTCCCTGCCCTTTCGCCTTGCATGCAGCGCTAAGACATCTCGGTCATTTGCGGCCAGAAGAAAGGCAAATACGCCAGGTCCAACACAGCTCTGTTTTAAGTTTAATAAGGGAACTGGGCCTGGATGAGGTACTGTTATGAGTAGAGGACACAATAGACCATGAGGTCGAAGTGCAAACCTCAAATCAATATAATCTAAATCTGGTTCATGCTCTTACCTTCGCAAATATTTTACATTTAGTATGATTTTGTTTTTTTTTTAATACAATTTTATATTTTTTAACACCCTGCTTCTATTTGGCATCGTGCGATTTATTGAACTCAACCAAGTTCGTTCAGGCACCTGTAGCCCTAAACCAGAAGAAAAAGGAACTTATTTCAGCTACTTCCTCTGGTCTAAAATTATTCAGTAAGCCACAGACTTCTTTAGCCGTTATACTTCTCTTAACACTTACTTATACATATCCGCTTTTTAATACATTGTTGCCCAATTGTAGAGGCAAAAACGAAGTTTTTAGTATTGAAGGCAAAAATTTGCATCAATAAATTTGTGAAACATTTTTCAGCTACAAAACACGCATGTTACCAATTTCCCATCTCGTAATTTCCGGCAATAATTTGCGACATCGCAATCAAGGTCATCTTTATTAGTTTACATCACGCCCAACTGTCGCATCAAAAAATTGCTAAGACACAACCCAGCCGCTGCTTATTTGACAGCTGAGCGGCCAAGTGTAAATGAGTTGACATCCAGTGTCTGAGTAATAAATCCGCCAACAAAGTACCCTGTAGAGATGCTTACTCTTTTGCTTTTCAGTAGCCGCGCTTTTCCTATGGAAATACCGAAAGTCGGGCAACTTTACCTTTATAAGAATTTATAAGAAACAAATTAGATGATTTTTCCAATGCCGCGCATTTCATTTTTAATGTTTTAAAGTACTGCTTTATTTGAAAATTATCACTTGAAATTCTTGAGTCCCTTGTCGACAGGGACAAAAAAAACAAAAATCATAAACGAATATTTAATACAAAAATACCGTCGGTGCTTTCCAATCCTCGTCCAATTATATGGAGTGCATATACATCTTTAAAGGATTTGGTACGAGCTGCTCTGCCAACTTGTGTTTAAACATTTTGATATTTTCGTAAAAAAGTGAGGCACACTCAAATAGAATACTAAGAAACTTTTTTAATACAGAAAGGCTGCTAAAAGAAATATCTCCAGTTATAAGTTTGGCCACACAGTAAATTATAAATTATAAAATTATAAATTATAATTAAAAAATAAAATTATTGGTATTCTAATATCGGCTTAGCATATATGTAATTACAAACCACCGAAAAAATCTCATGTATATGTATATATAAAGGGTGATCAATTTAGCGATATCGGATTTTAAATTGAAATAAAGGAACAAACATTCAAATTGATTGGGCAATCTTTATTATTATTATGTAGAACCATTCATGAAATCTATTTTTAAAGATAATCCTTTTCAAAGTTAGCCGCGCAGTAGTTCCGCCACCCGTAAACACCAATTTTGAGTGACTCGCCGGAGGGCTCCGGTCGATATCTGGTATCTCGTGAATAACTTTAGTTGGATAAATGTTGACTTTTAATACCTCAGTCGGAGCTGGTTTATCCACAAAGCCATTAGACTTTACATATACCCACAAATAAAAGGGCAAAGGTGATATATCACACGATCTTGGTGGTAAATGCACTGGTCCGAGACGAGAGATAAATTCCTCACCGAATCAAGGACGCAGTAAATTCATTGCTTCACGGGCTGTATATCAAGTAGCGCCATCTTGATGGAACCAAATGTTCAAATGTTGTGAAGATCACGGGCTGCAATTCGTGGCATCAAAAATCTGTTTATCATAGCGCGATAGCGTTAGCCATTCACTACTACATGGGCGCCAGTCTCGTCTTTGAAGACATTTGGGCCGATTATTCCTCCCTCCCATAGGCTGCACCAAATGGTTGCTTTCATTGGATGTAATGGCTGTTCTTGAATGGCTTTGGCTTGCATTTCAACCTACATATGGTAATTTTTCTTATTGGCATAGTCATTTAGCCAAAAATGGGCCTCATCAGTAAACATCATAAGTTGACCATAATTTGATTTGAAGAAATATGGGCCGATGATTGCTCTAGCCCATAGACCGCACCAAACGGTTGTTTCCAATGGATGTAATGACTGTTGTTAGTTCTTGAATGGCTTTGGGTTGGCCTTCAGCCCAAATACGGCAATTTTTCTTATTGGCGTGACCATTAAGTCAATGGGTCTCATAGCTGAGATGAACACTTTTCACAGAGCGTCGATTTTCGTAATACAGTAACACGATTTTTATTTTCTACAAATCGAGGAACCTACAGTTTTACGCCATCTCTGAACGGCAGCTGGTTTTTTATGTTGAGATTTTTCATGGCAGAAATGCACGCACAGGTTTGCCATTGTTTGTCGAGAGGCGACCGATTTTAAAAAACAATTTGCTATCATTTGGTGTTTCATGCCCGGGGTCTCGAAGCCACGCACTTCGGAATGGTAGTCACGCACCAAATCATTCAAAATTAGATATAAAAACTCTGTAGGACAAAACGGGCATCACAAATTGGGAAAAGCGCGATATGAAAAATCTTCAAGGAAGTCTGCGTCTTAGCATTATGATATCGGTACCGCTTTTCCTTCAGGTCTTTGTACTTGTACGTTCAGATATATATACTCTACTTATTACATACATATGTATGCACTTATACTTATACACACCTTGACACTAAGTGACGCAGACGCAGGAACAAATAGGAGCGCTAATATCCATAAGAAAATGCCAAGAAAAAATTAGTACGAAGGTTTGCTTGCAAAGCCAAACAAAACCGAAAAAACCATAAATATTATCTCAGCGTTGCTAACAAATGACAACAGACAATTGGTAATTGGCAATTGCGCGTAATGCCGCGCACTTCCTATACGCTTCGGTGGGTGGCCGCGCATCCGTATGTAGAAATATGTAGGTGTGTATGTGTGTTAGTTACTTGGAAGTGGTCATTAAAGTCAAATTCGTGGTCGAATAAATATGAGTTAAAGTAAAATAAGTGTTTATGTGCATATGTGTGTGTCCGTATATACATAAATATGCATGTATGAGTATGAACTTGCGACAACATCACAACTTTATTTATTATATTTGCCTCGGTTGTTTTCATATTTCAATTTACACTTAGTAATGACCAGCCATAGAAATATTGCACAAAAAGGCCAAGAGAAAAGTAACAAAATATATTTAGTATCTCAGAAAAGTGAAAAAACTCAAAAAATTTGTCACTACTTCTCTTTGTATTAGACAAACGGGCTAACAGATAATACAAGTATTAAGACGGCATTGTAGGGCTCCTAAAGGTTGAAGCCACGTTTATATAAGAGACATGGCATTCTTACGCATATTTGCCAATTTTTTTTTTATATTTTTTTCAACTTAGCAACATAGGCATAAGTTTATTGACTTCGAAAAACTTGATTTATTTACAAAGTTTAAGGCCTAAAGATATTCAAATAAAAAAAGGTCATCAAGAGTATGTAAATATGTAAGTGTGTGTTTAAAATCTATAAAAAATATAAAAAGAAATCTAATCAGAACTCAAGCTGTGATATGCGATAGCTTTTGCCAATATTTAAATATCCCAAACTAGTTGGAATTGGAAATGTCACCATTGCTTCAGAAAACAAAAATAACTGAAACAGGTTGAGAAAAGTGTAAGTTTGTTAGGCATCGAACAGCAGAAAGCGTAAAGTATACACGGCGCATGTTTTCAGCGAAATGTTGCTAGGAAAAAATTATATGAGAATCATATTTCTCCGTTATATATTACAATACATGAGACCTGGTCTACGAAAAGGTACCTTACGTGCGAAAACAAGTTTTTGAGAAAACAGCAGTTAAAGTTTAAACTTCTAAAAACCCTTGTAACTTTTTAAATATTAATATTTTTCAATCCGGTTCGGCTTATTTTCTTCAGCATAGATCACAGTATGAATGAAATCACAGAAGCAGTGAAAAACATTTTTTTTATTTATAATATAAATAAATAAGAAAAAGTTAATGCAAATCGCAGAAATCGTTTTAAAAAATAAGTTAGCTTTTGTACCGACATCCATGCCAAACAAACTTATAAGACCCGGTGACAAAAATTTTTCGAAGTACTGAATACGATTCTGGTGTCAAATTTGAAAAATTTTAAAAGGCATATTCAAGGTGGCGCTCCAAACAGAGAAAAAACAATTTAAGTTTTCCAAATAGCAACAATAACTATAAATAAGTGACACATGTTTGTAAAGGTTCTTAAAGCCACTGACTACGAATATGATGTCAAATTGACAATTTTACAGTTGACAGCTGCGTTACGTCTCCTTATTCTACTTCGTGGCTTTTCTGTTACTATGTTTATGTAATCATTTCTGTTAGTTTTTTGTTCACAAAATAGTGAAAAATGAGTGTTGACGAGGAGTTTAGTGCCGTTTACAGTAAATATTTTCCTACAAACGATGATGCTAGTTCGAATAGCGATGATGATGGTGAACTATATTTGACTCATTCAGAAGATGATATGGATATGAGAAAGACGGCGACGAAAAAAAAATATAAAAACTTGAAAAACGTAAATTTTTGTGCATAATAATAATAATGATTTTTATCTTAGAAGTCGATATATTTTCATTATTTTAGTTTTTAAATGGAATCAGTTTTTTTGAAAAACCTTTAAATAAACTTGTCAAAAAATCAAAGACCCTAAAAATCCCCTACTAAAAAATTTCAAACGAATCCGATGAATTTTGAGTTTCGAAAACCATATTGGATCCGTCATTTAGAATCTTTTAAATTTGATATTGGATTCGCAATTAGCGACACCAAAAACCCCTAAGTAACGAGTTTAAAAAGAATTCGATGAATTTTTTAAAATTTGTCCGCCATATTGGATCAGCTATTTTGATTTTTTTAAATCTCACAACAGATTCGAAATCAGCCACCTCGCAAACCCCCGAATAACAGTTTTTAAATATTTTAATTAACTTTTGATGTTGAAACAATGCCACAATTCGTGACAAAAATTTTGACAAATCATTAAAAACCACCATTTATAAAGTTATGAATACATTTTTTGTAACAAATTTTTTGAAAACAGACTTCAGTATTGTATTCATTACACCTCAGACTGTCCAGGAATGGTTCAGTTTTTAATTTGCACAAATTATTGTCTTCGTTATTCTAATTTGTATCATGACAAAAAAATCAGTCTTTTTCTATTTGTACTTTTCTTTTTTTTTACTTTTAGCAAACTTTTAAACAAATTATGACTTTCTGGTTTTCACCATTTTAAAGAGCCTTTCACACACTATTCGAATCAACAAAAAAGTGAAAAATGATTTTTTGACACGTAAGGTACCTTTTCATAGACCAGGTCACATATTTATATATGCATATATAAGTATGTATGTATACTAACCTACTTTTTATACTTGATTATGTTGGGTTAGGTTGAGTGGCTGTTATCCGCTTCACTTAGGCCTGAATAGTCCCATTGTGATACCATTGGAAGTCTAGTCTTCTCTGAACCAATGTGGATGTGGATTTAATGATTTTTGAAATGAAACTTCTTAGGCGTCGATGGATGAGCGAGAATGGAGTGTAAAATTTCAAGGTCATGCAACGTTTTGGGCATTTTCGTTCCGCGAGAGAGAAAAAAGATATAACGTAGAGGAAAAGGAGAGAGAAGCTATATTTTATGCTCATTTACTCACAAGACGTATTTTAAAGGAAAATACAAAAGAGGTCGGGTAGGCTATATGCTTAGCCCGTAGAAAGAGTTGCTGGGATAAGTCGCCAGATTTTGATATAATATTAAGTTCTAAACTATTTGCGAGTGTTGGTATCTTACTAACGAATGATGGCGAAGTGAGCTTAGTTGGTATTATTGTAAATGGTCGATCACCGAGATCTGATAGTTACAGCCAGCCGTTTTGTTTAAAGCAGAGGCTTGGGAATTTCTTTTTTAATTAATGACTAAAAATTGTTGAGAGCTATTATTTATTTAGTTATTTATTTATTTTAAGAAATCAAACAAAAATAAATTTTTTTAAATAAAATGTTTTCAAACTGACTACTGGAACTAAAGATTAAAGTCGGGTATTGTGGGCATCATTTTACTTTGATATTAATTTCTGCCAAAATAATCGCAGTGAAGAAGCCATCTTTTTTTCTTTCTAACAGATATTGAATTATCTTTACATTTTTTTGCAAAATATACGCTAATATAATCGTTTTCGTCGGATAATAGAGAAAAACTGAAAACGCCTGAAAAGTTGATGAAAAGAAAAATAGTGGATAATGTGGCCCTGGGCATTCGGGTAAAGCGGGCCACTGATTTTATAAATCACCAAAAACAATTGTAAGAGTTAATAATAAGTCAATGAATTTATTCATATATTTTTTTTTATTTTAATTAATAAACTTCTTGGTTGACTCTTGGACAAAAAAAATTATTAAACTTAGGTAAATATTGGGTGTTTTTTTAGAGGTTAGGTTTTCAAGTTGGCACTACTTTTTTCGTAGATGGTCTTTTTGACAGCTGTCACTTGATTTATGCTCAGTTTGGTTTGCCATTTCATAATGAATAGACTTACACCTGAACAACGTTTGCAAATCGTGCAAATTTATTACGAAAATAATGGTTCGGTTCGCGCGACGCATCGAAGAAAGTTTTGTTCAGCGATGAAGCTCACTTTTGGTTGAATGGGTATCATTTTTAAAACATAATGGCAAACCCTTATCTTTATAACAAAGCTAAATTCTTGGCCATACCATTAAATTATATACGTTTTATTTCATCTTGAAAACCTAACCTCTAAAAAAAACACCCTATATAAATCCGCATTCTGTATAGCAGATGGTGGAAATTTGTGTTTCTCATACTCTTGCTCGAGTAAATCGAAAACAACCTTTGCATTTTTTTTTTTATGAAACCCATTGCTCTATTAAAAAACGTTCCCCTTGTAGAGCGAAAACTAAGCTCATGTTTTGTGCCATTTTTTCGTGTCCTGTGCGGCCACAAAGTCTTGATTTCAATTTTAATGTATATTTTACAAGCCAGTTTTCTGTGGCTTCGTCCAGTATTGGCTTACGTCCAAGTGGGGTTTTTTAAAGGTTAGGGGATGCATTACTCCTTGCCATTCTTTGTAATGTAAAGTCTTTGATGCAAAAAGTGTGCCCACCTCCTGATTCCTAACAGCTACAATGGCTTTTTTCACCATACCGAGGTCCCATTTCCTTATGTCTCCATTTTTGGCATGTCTAAATATGCATATTTGGGAAATACAAAACAAGAGAATTAACAAGAATTAAGAAAATACTAAGGGAGTAATGTGGGCTACTAATTCACAGCTGACTAGCCCACATTAGCCACTGAAAAAAAAGTATTACAAAATTTTCCAAGAAAAAAGTATTACAAAATTTTGTTTAAATAATTTAAAATGCAAATCGACTGCACTTCACAAAATATTTTGATCAACTGCTCATCAGCAAAGAGTCCAATTCCAAAGGCGAATAGCGTAAAACATCCGTTATATGAATTTTGAAGTTCATAAGCAATCTTCCTAGTGCATGCTCGTTATTATGAAAAATACAGACGTTGACCACGTTACCCGAATAGCCCACAATACTCGATTTTACTCTAATAACTTCTGCTCAAATATGAACGAGACTTTATCAATAAAACGGTCCGCGGATGACATATGGCAAACATAATTTTTTTGTTTTTTGGTAGGACTGTTATAAGCTTACATGGCAAATTTCAGCGTGATATGTCATATAGTTTGTTTTCTGTGCTACTGTAAACAAGTCAAGCTCCAGCGTGTTTTTCGAATTTAACGATGGAAATTCAAGTTGAACGAAGAATTTGTTTGAAATTTTGTTATTCCAACTAAATTTCGGCTTCACACGCCTTAAAAATGTTGCAGACAACCTATGGGGACTCTACTCTATCGCGTGCACGTGTTTTCCAGTGGTACAAATCGTTCAAAGAGGGCCGTACATCGGTTGAAAACTTGCCTCATGAACGTTGTCCAGCAACATCAGTAAACGACGAAAACATCGGAAAAGTAAAGGAAATTGTGCTGGAAAATCCTTCCGCAAGGCCGATCGGTTAACGCTGAATATTATTTAGACGTTTTAAAGCGTTTGCGCGAGAACATTCGTCGTAAAAGGAAGGAATTGTGGGACAACAAGTCATGGTTCTTGCATCACGATAATGCACCAGCTCACACATCACGTCTTGTTCGCGATTATTTGAACAAAAATAATGTTAATATCGTTCCGCAAGCACCGAATTCGCCTGATATGGCTCCATGTGACTTTTTCCTGTTTCCCAAGCTCAAGTTGCCGCTCCGTGGAAAACATTTTGAGACAATTGAAGTCATAAAAGAGAATTCGAAGAAGGAACTGAAATCCATACCGAAATCGGCCTTCCAGAAATGCTATGATGATTGGAAAAAACGTTGGCATATGTGTATCGCCTCCAATGGTGATTACTTTGAAGGAGATAAAATAAAAACTGAACAATAATTAACCGTTTGTGTTTTATTAAATAAGTCTCGTTCATATTTGAGCATAAGTATAGTCAAATATCTATGTACTTATGCATGCCGACAGATTGTCTATGCTGAACCGTCGAACGGAGTGACCCTTTGGTGGTTCTTAACAAGACTTTTAACCGCTTAAACGAAGCAAGCCTTTCAGTTAAGACTCTAAATCACTTATTTTTTCTAAAATTTCCCCCTTTTCATGTGAACAAGTTCTTACTCTCTATTACATACCCAAGCCCATCCTAGCACGCGTGTAAAAATTATTTAAATTCAGTGAATAATAATTTTTTCTTTTTCCTCTAGCGGCAACACAATCACAATTTTTGTGCTTTTGGTAAATTTTTTTCTTCTTTGCATCTTTTCATTTACATAAACCGAACATTATTTAAATAAGTTTATAAATACCTATAAATTAGACTTCAAAAAATCGAATTTGCTTACTTTGTATTGTGTCTATTGACATTTCATATTTGGCTAAGCATCCGTGAGTAGTTGAGTTACTGAAAGAAGCCCCTTTCACAACAATATTTCTATGAGAACTTTTCACTTTTTTTTTTTAATTTTTATTTCATCATTTTCGCTTGACTTCTCTGCACACTTTCGACTTTATTTGTTCTACAGAACAAACACCACAGACGATTTTGTTTGAAATGTTAATTAAAAAATAGCTCTGCATACAATCTGGCAGTTCATCAATGAAATTGCCAATAAGTTGTTGGTGTATTAAGCAATAAATTGTTGTTAGGCGCGCATAAATGAATTGAAGGTGGGAGAGGCTTCTTGCATGCAAGTAAATTCCCTGATTCTCACTTAGACTTACATGCAGACACATACATATATACATACCTACATACATACATGCCTACATATTGTACATACATACGCACATATGTATGTGCAATAAGTTTTCAATGACCCATTTTAGTGAGTGCTTAGAAAGTTCCAATTGTTTAAATTAGTGGCTAAATTTTTAGCACCGAACCTTTGTCACTGATTTAATTCAATTGTTGTACTTTAATTTATTTGAAATGTGTACTTAAACACTAGAACAATTAAATATTTATAAATGCTTTCCCAGAATTTTTATGGGTTAGTCAGTGAAGCAATGGCATGAATCCAAAATGCAGCGAAAAATACTATTAAAATACTACTTACTTAAGTTTTACATAATTTTATACTTTTCTACTTATTTGTATTCGATTGTAACTTTGCCAAGTCATCATTTTTGGGGAAGCCAGAAGCAAAAGTGTCACATCACTCGTATTAAAGTGCAGGCTTATTCTACGACGGCTCGTTTGAGCGCCAATCTGAATAAGTACACTCAAATGAAGAATACAATGAAAGAGAAAGCAAGAATATTAGTAAATCCAACCCATAGACATATTTGTAAGTATAGAATGTTGGGTCATTATAGTAAAGTTACCTAAGGTACTTTTCCACTTTACCACAGCTACGCCGCATACCTCGGAATATCCCGGCAATTTTTTCCCCAATGAAGCAATGAGTGTTTGGGGTACTAAATGTATGGAAATGTTTATTCATTTATTCATAAATAATTTTTTTTGTTTCCTTGTTCACTCCTCTCGGGAGCATAGGGCCTCGACAAGACTTGTCTTGCGTTCGTTTCGTTAATCTAATATATAAATTTTATTTAAAATACAATTTTCTTACAGACTATAGGCAAATAAAAAGTTGATTACTTAAAGCACCAAAATTTACAAATTCCAAAAACTTAGGAAAGTAAAAGTTTGAAAATAAGAGTTCAAAGTTTTAATAAATTCATATTTCGCTAAAGGCAATATATAAAAAATACATAAAAATATAAAAAAATATAGAACTCGAGATCTTAAATAATTCACTAAAGGCACGCGCAGTTTAGGCATTACGTGCATACTCAGCTTTCCAATTAGCAGCATAAAAATGGCGTAACAGCATAAAAATGGGGTAGCAGCATAAAAATGTTTTATTAAACATTAAACATAAAGGACAGTGAAAGTACAGCTTCTAAGATCTTACGGCTTATGAGAAGCAAGCGAGAATTATAAGAGGCGTAGATGTATATAAATTCGAAGAACGCAAAGCAAATTTAAGAAAGACCTTCCGAAGGTTGCTCAGGAGTTCCTGGCAGCTCTAAATGATATTAACACCATCTTCAAGTTTAGCCTTATACCCTATGATCAAAAAATACCGGGTTGACTGTTTGCTTCGATTACCAAGGCGTAGTGCACTATGAATACCTTCCATCGGACCAGACAGTCAATAAAGAATATTATTTATCCGTTTTGAAGCGATAGAGAGATGCTGTACGTCGCAAACGGCCGGATTTTTGGGCAAACAATTCTTGAACTTTGCATGATGATAACGCGCCACCGCACCGAGCCCAAATTGTGCTGGATTATTTGACCAAACACTAAGTAAATACCATCGTGCAAGAACCTATTAACCTTATATGGCTCAGTACGACTTCTTTTTGTTTCGCAAGTAGAAGTTACCACTTCGTGGAAGGAGATTTCAGTCGATCGAGGAGATCAAAGAGAATGCGACGAAGGAGCTGAAGGTCATTCCTTCGTCGGGGGTGCATGGAGGACTGGGTTAAAAGTTGGCACATGTGGGTTGCTTCAGACGGGTCATATTTTGAAGAAGATAAAATAAATTGGCCTGAAATTTAAGTCTATTTTGTTTTATTTAAACATTCACGGTACTTTCAGATCATATGGTATGAGTTCCGGGACCAAGAGATATTGAAAGAAATTGCAAAGCCGATTAGCTAGCCAGAAAGAGTACTAATCTTCCACTGCTTGAAAACAAAAGCAATATTGGAATTCCTATGGCAACTTGCAAATTAAAGATAAAAAATAATATTAACCAGGAGACCCTGGAGAAAAGAAAATACGTGTGTTACAACCAGACTAACTTGGCCGCAATCAGGAGAATTGGTCAACCTCTCAAGAATTGCGTAACCGTTCAAGAACATCTCGAAGGTCGTTTCTTGTATCAGCGGTCATTGGCTGTTACGTAGGCACTCTTTTAGCCTAGGAGTATTTTCGCGTGACTACTGCAGAAGTAGTAGAGCCGAGGAAGCGGAAGAAAGAGTAGAATATTTCCTCTGTAATTGTTCAGCCTCAGGTAGGAGTAGAGCAAGATTTTTAGTGAAATACCATTTTGACTCTCTTACGGCACTATCCGGTGTTGGGATAAAACCTATTCTACGCCACATAAGAGCGTCTAAATGGTTCCAATGATAAAGAAACACTAAGGTTCTTGTGTTGCACAGTGGTACCACAACGGACCACCATCGTCTAAGTGAGTTAGCTATTCTAAGCCGACTGCTGGGCTCGGTGCAGTGGTGCGGTATCATGACGCAAAATCCAAAATTTGTTTGCCCAAATTTCCGACTGGCCAGGCAGACACTAATGATCCAATGGCGCTAAAAAGTGGCAGATATGTGACTTACAGTACTCCTAACATAAGAAAAAAATATGGGCCGGTTCCCACGTGTGTGGTTCGTTTAAATTAAACATTCCCGGTACTTTCTGATAATAGGGCATTATTTTTTTTTATTTTGGTGGAAGCTCTAAAAAAATAATAAATTTTATAATCTCAAAAATCGTAATATTTTGGTGCAAGTTTTAAATATAATGAATTTCAAAATTACGGAGGCAAATTTAAAACTTTTTTTTTTTTGGATGGGGCACATTAGCTTACATACATACATATATGAACTATTCACTGAGAATTAAGTACAAAGTGTAAATATTTACTTTGCACGTCTAACCAATATTAATTTCGAATTGTTTGTTTAGAGCAAAATGTAAAAAGCAAACCTTTTTTATTTTGTTTACTTTTCTCACATTTTAGCATAAAATATTTACACTACTTTTTCACTCTATTTCTGGCGTAAATTTTGCAGCAAATCTACTTACGCATAACAAACAAGGGAGTGCTAAATTCGGTCCGGGCTGAAGTGTATACACCCGCGGACACTTTATTAAAATTTAAATTGGGCTGGCTGTTAATTTTTTGACCTAAACAAACTCATAAACAATGAGAGTTAAAGCTTGTAACATAAAAAAGACAGACGGACATTTATTCTTAACATATAAAAAGTGGGTGGGGTTTCTACCCAATATCAATACGTGTACCAAGATTGGACGAGCTTGCATCATTCGTAACCGAATTATTACGTATTTTGCTTTTTTGAAAATTACCGTTATATTTCAGCTCTGCTCGACTTATTTTGCGCATAGGCAGACGAACAGTCATGACTAACTCAACTCATCTCATCATTCTAAATTTTTTTGTATGTCTATCTCGATTTCTTTATGCTCTTACATGCAACCGTTGCGTGAAGAAAATTTACTAATAGCCTCTCTCGCAAGAGCGCTGGTAGAAAACTATGCTAAAAGCTTCTAATTGAAAAAGTTCTTTCTAAGAGTGGTCGCCCCTCGACAGGCAGACGCAAACCTTCGAATGTATTTTCCGTTATGGAGAAGCTCCTCATAAAAAACCATCCGCCGTTCGGACGCGGCATAAAACTGTTCAAACGTACCTTCATTCGTAAAACAATATCAGGAAGCACATCACAAGTTGGAGTGGAACTCGGTCAAACACGAAACAAAGATGTAACCACCAATTATATATACATACATACACACATACATACATACATATATGTCAAATTATTTCGGTTTGCCAATATCGCGCCCACATTAAGATACGCTAAATTTTGTAATAGTTACACTGCGGCATACATACACACAGACACACACATGTATGTGTATAACTAATATATAAAAAAATATGCCCGTAAATTAAATAAAAAGATAATTTTCTATTCGAAATTTCGGACCCAAATGCCATAAATAATTATAACAAAACACATTCATACAAACATATCTATATATGTACGCACATAGTATTATACATGGATTGCAAAATTCTATTCACATGAACGCACGTGTGTATACATTATGCAGCAGCAGCAGCAGTGACAAAGTTTGACAATAACAGAAAACCAAATAAACAAAAAAAGTCACTTACAAAGAAACCGCACAGGTGTAGCTGTAACAACAAAGTGACAAATGAAGATCTCTCTCCACTTATTTCTTTTCTCTTGTCTACCTTTTTTGTTGCTTGTTTTAAAAAGCTGTTCACGTACATACATATACTGGTATATGTGTGCATGCTAGCTAAACATCACTCGAATAAACTCACCTTTGGCACTCGGCTCATTGCGTTTCCTGAGCTAATTCTCGTATTTGTAGGCCAACACTTTGGCCGTGATTTTACAGCTCTCATTTGACCTATTTTCTCTTTGTGCAATTACAAACAAAATTTTGTAAATATGATGTGCCTATACGTACTCACATATGTATGTATATGTGCATATGTATGTAAAGTGATGAGAAAAAGTAAAAGTAAAAGTAATGAAGTAAGTGCGTCTTTGTCATCGGTTGGCTGGTGATTTTTGATGAAATAAAAATTATTATAGAGGCATGACATTTTGATGCAGCTATCAATTTTCTATCTGCATACACCAATTCGGCACACTTTGTTGATTAGTTTGATTTACCTGGCTGTGTATAAGCAAATATTATTGCATTTTTCTAATCTTCCTGCCTGTCAGAGATATTTTGAGTGGGTTATGTGAATTTCTCTTAAGAAATGGTATAAAAAATGTTGCCGGCAAACATGACTCGTTGACTCGGAGTGTTTGTTGAGCAATTTTGAATTTTGAAAATAACTTGGAGACTTACTTATGCATAGATTCGCATGCTTACAAATACATACACACGTATATACCTTTGTGCATATTGCGTACACATTCGCCGCTATTCGTAGACAATTTGCTCTGTATTGTATTACTTTGCATGCATTTATGTATGTGTTTGTGTGCTTGTGGGATTCAAAAGAAAAGTTGAAATTCATGTTGTTTAATTCACGAAATAGTTAAGTTAATAATTTGGTTGCCCCACACATTTGTGACCAACTAATAATCTCTTTCATGTGTGCATTTTGAGCATCATTCGGGTTCACACATTTTCTTAAGGCTCCACACAATGGGCGACTTTTTTGAATGAAATTTCATTGAAGGGAATTATGAATTTCAATCCATGACATTGCCGCCAATTGTCTGCAGTGCGCGAAAGTAAAAAAAAAATATTATTTTAATATTACGATTAAATTGCATTGCTCAAAAGTGAACGTATTTTTGGTACAAGAAAAAAATAGGCTATATATAATTTTTTAGGTACTACATCTAGATTTTTTATTTCCATTCTCAAGCATTCTTATTCACATATATACAAGCATATACAATAGAATTTAATAGCACAATCTCAATTTACTAATTTTCAGAAAATTAAAACGTAACAAGAGCAGCTGCGGAAGAACCTTGACAATTCTGAAACAGTTGCAATCAAATCTAACCAGACGCACGAGAACGGCTTAAGTCCAAAATTAGTGGCAGCAGCGCAAGCCTATGCACTAATTCTGCAAAGTAGAAGTGAAATAATTGACCGCAAGCAGGCGAAAAAGACAAAAACACTAGCAAAAATGGCGCACGCGAATGCTACAGAAGGTGACGTGTGGAATTTCCTCTTCGTCGATTTGGCTGGTAAGTTCCATATAGAAATGCACTGCATAGATATTTTTCAACAGCAAAAACTTCACTATTTCATAGAAAATTTTGCATAAATTCTGTCAAAAAATATACCGAGAATTAGGCAATAAACTACAAAATAGTTAGTATTCATGCAAAGTTATCGCATTTACCTTCAAAGTAGGCTCCTTCCGAACTAAAATAAAATTAATTCAATTATCACAACAACTTTGGAATGCATTTGCGGAGTCGAGGGTGCCCATAATGTCTCTTAAATGTACCTATATACATATTTTCTCCTGAACAACCAACTTTTCTATATTTAAATATTTTTTCATTTACAATATGGCTCTTAGTATATGCAAGAGGAAAAGCATTAAGAGGTTGCATTCATATAAAAAAAATTGTTAAAACTATAAAAGTTTTCATTGATAAAAAAAACACACAACCTCTATCATTGACGTCACATCGTTTATAGACGCAAACTGCGACTTTGACCACTATTTGGTAATCGCCAAAATAAGACCAAAAATGTCAAAAATGGGCAACGATGGCAGGTTCAAGAAAGTAAAATGGAATACTGAGAGAATTTCAGCGGAGGAGAAAGAGCGTAGAGCGTATCAAGAAAGCATAGATAATAACCTAACCGTAACAAAAGAGGACTCAGCAGAAGCCATATGGGGCGATGTAGAAAATGAGCTGATGTTTTGGGGCAGCTAAAGAGAAAATATAAACAAAAAGATGCACTACAAATGAGTATTTTCAGACAGAGTGTAAAGCAACTATTGACACAAAAAACGAAGTGCGAAGAAAATATTTAAACAGACGAACAAGACAAAACGTACTTAAATATAATGAAAAAGCTCAAGCCGCAAAGAAAATTATAAAACAAAGGAGAAAAAAAGGACATCAACATGAAAGTTCCGATCGAGAATGATTTCAGTCAAGGAAACGTAAGAAATATGAAAACACAGAAAAAGATAAAATATTCAAAGATGGCATTAATTGTTTAGTGATCTTCTGAATATAGAAAATGCCACAAACTACGGTCCACACTGTATAAATGAGACTTACTTAGAAAATACAGTAGAAAACTTCATCGGATCGTAACGAATTGAAAATCTGAATTATAAAAGCAGCAGAAGTGATCAAATAAAAGCAGAACAGAAATGAAAATACGATGATGAAACGCTCAATAATACGACAACAGAATTGAGAAGCAAAATTTGGGAAACTGAACAGCTACCAGAATAATGGTAGAAATAAAACGGCTATATTACATAAAAAGGGCGACAAAGCAAACTGTAATAATTACCGAGGCATACCTTTCCTCAACACTGGCTATAAAGTCTTTACAAACATACTTAATAAATCTTAAAGAAAAGTGTCCTCCCCACAAGGGAAAGAAATATATACTCAGACAGCCAATCGGCTCTGAAATCACTACAACCACCTAATATTAACTCAAGGACAGTAAGAGAATGTATCGACGTTTTGACAGAACTATCACAGCACTAAACAAAAAATCTGGTCTGGGTACCGGGTTACAGAGACATAGAAGATAACTGCAAAGCAGATGAACTAGAGAAATTGTGTACTGTATTAACGATTCAAGCAAATAATAGTGATACTCCCAACTCTCTTTTTGCACGGTCTTTTTTTCCACGATGTTGAAATATCAACACATAATTCCTAAAAGGATGTCTTATGAAGCTAAACAAATTTCGCGTAAGGGCAATAAGTACATTTAAGAACCAATCAAGTCCAACTGTGCATCAAAATTTCAACGTAATCTTTAGATAGCGTCTGGCTGGATAATAAGTACAAAGAACAATGTGCCGCAAAATTGATCATCCAATTTCGTTTTTGAATCAGTTTTTACAAATACAAAAAATAGTGATTTTGAGTAATGGAACTTTTTATTTTAACCCTTACGCGCTCCATTGCTGGTCTGTTTGTATACTGCAGCTGTCAAGTTCACAAGTGTCAAATATGACTGGCATTTGCAAAAAATATAAATTTTCCGATAGGATGATTAATTTTGCGACACCTTGTGTAAACAACTAGAGAAAGCAAAAAGCTGTCGCCAATAACCAACGAAAAAGCCAAAAGAAGCCGTTATTAATTTGAATAAGCCCGAGAGATATACTAGGCATATTTGATATAGCATTTCTCATACCTATTGATAATAGCATTTTCGGTCCAGTTCATAATACATTTGCACGCTTGTTGAGAAGTTGAATAGTTGCAAAATTGATTTTTGTTCTGTGCAATAAGTAGGATGACGGTGGCCAGAATTCAATATGGGCCCACTCACCGACTATTGAAACTTAACAGAAAGGACGTGCGAAATATTTTTGGGGGTTTAGCAGAGCATTGTCGTGTAGGCAGGCAGACTTCGGAGATACAGCCTTTGGAAGGTGTGCGCTCCAAGACACTTTTATTGTTACTCAAAACTTTAAACGCGTTTTTCTCGGAACTGGTTGTCAAATGTTCTCGAAAACGATTACTATAGAAATTGTAACGACATTGAAGAAGAAGAAACTGTGGAATGCTCTCTGTGCGGGTGCATGGCTCTGGGTAGAAAAAGATTCAATATTCTAGGAAAAAGTTTTTTTTGAATAATTTGGCACAAGTAACCAATTTAAAACTAACAAAGTTTGTTAGATGCATTAAAGCCACAGGTCGGTGCAATTAATACAGCGTAAAGTGAGAAGGGAGCACAGCCCTAGTGGTATCACAATGGGCCTACAGCAGACCTAGGTATGCCAATTGGCAACCACTATACCTACCTACCTACCTATTTAATAAAAGGTTAAGCGTATATGCAGAGAAAATTTTTGATGACTACCGATGCGGTTTTGCCAGGGACACATACACCAACGCAAATTTTAGAGAAACTCAGGGAGTTCAAACTGAATCTGTGAATTGTCTGTTCATTGATTTTAAGCAAGCTCTCGGCATCATTAATAGGCTATACCGCTAAAAATTATAAAACTAATCCAGATGACGCTATCAAACACCAATGCGGGGGTTATGATAAATGGGGATGTTAACAACGAATTGAGCATTTCTTCAGGTGTAAATCAAGGCGACTCACTAACAACGACAACTTTTAATTAATTACTACATGAGGTAGTATGCAAACTAAAATGTGGCGATTCGAGATCGATCAAAGTGGAGGACCGTAGTTGTGGAAACAAGGGTTTGCACAAGACTGTCGCGCTAATGATGATGATGATGATACAAATTTTGAAGTTTTCAAAGAAATTGCCAAAAATATACCCTTTGCACAGTGAAAAAAAAAAATAATAATAATAATTGCGAAAGGTAGGAGATTTTGTTCGAAGTTAGCCGGAATCATATCAATTGGGTATAAAGGATATTCGACAAGAATGATAAATTACAAAATGTGACCATCCGAAGAAAAATTGTAAGAGTAACTTCGGCTGTCACGTCACAGGTGATTAGGCAAGCAACCACATTGTAACCGTGTCCTTCACATGTATTCACACACTTGTCCAATCAGTCGTTGTTCAGATTGTGTAAACGTGAAATTATAAGTTGAAAAAATTAAAAGAAACATCAAAATATTTTCATATGAAAATTTTCTTTTACTGGCAATTTGTGTGTGAAAAAATGGAGGCGGTCTTTATAAAAGTCAATATCACATCGAATTCTTGATCTCCTTGTGTTTGCGACTTGATTTTTCTGTATTTCTGTATTTCTGCCATGAAAAAGCTCCTCATAAAAATATCTGCCGTTCGGAGTCGGCTTGAAACTGTAGGTCCCTCCATTTGTGGAACAACATCAAGACGCACAAAAAAAAATTTATTTGAAAAAACTGTCATAGCTTTTATGATATTTTCAAAAACATTTTTTCAGGTTTTTATAGTTGCAAAATCACTATCAAATAATACTTTTTCCGAACAGCTCTTCACGTTACGTTGTAGCTTTAGGAAAGTAGTTTGTGGCTGGGTGCGCACGTTGTTGGTAGTTTATTAAGGGGGTGTCAAATAATATACATATTAACCTAAACAATTAACGAAAAACAATTGTACGCGAAAAATGTAGTCAATATTGTAAAAGAGAACACTGGACCATTTTGTCTGGGAGTCACTGTATGCGTCTATGTATAATTCACATTTATGATTAATATTTTTACCAAAGATAAAGTGATTATTTGAAGTATTTTTATTTCAAGCTTAAGTATTTTGCTCCAATTTAATTAGCTTTAAATAATAGAGTTAAACAAATGTAGCTTTTGAACAAACTTGTTCGTTAACAATTAATGGAAACAAATAAATTTAAATTAATAAATTTTATAATTGAATATTATTGGTAAAATCATCCTCCACTATTTGCAAAAGTTGCCTTTTTGCAATGTTCAAAATATCACAACTCGAAATATTTGTAGGGGAACTAACACGAACTTCAGCTCCTTCAAAGTCCTCTAAATAAACCTTACCGTTGGGGGATTTTGCCCATCGCGAAGTGAGCGTCTCAGCACTATCAACAAATTCCTATAAATATAAAATTATTTTCAAAATAGCATTAAATTTACTAAATATAGTTACATTTCCTCATCACGAACTCTTTGCTCAAGATCAAGCAAAATAATTATTTGCGGCATATTTTTTTTTAATTTGACTCTATCTTCACATTTTTTTTTTCAAATTTGATAATCATACTTGCAAAAGTTTCATAAGTACAGTGGAACGGAACACTTTTATAATGGCACAAACGAGAATCGCAAAATAAGGGCTTGTGAAAAGACAGAGTGAAAAATGAAAACGAAAATGAAAACCTTTTTTCACTTCACGTTTATATAGAACGAAAGTCGACCCCCAGCTAATTCCTTCAAAATCGCTGAGCGCCGATTAACGATCTGATGTTGGCCACACCTCAACATTCAGTACATCGTAGTTGTTTGATGTTATTTGTTGATTTCTCGTCCGACAAATTCGCTCATAGTGATATCTTTTTGAGATGGCGCAGTATCATGAGCAAAATTCATAAACTTTTCCCCCTAAAACTGGCTCTTTTTCGACGAAATTAGACTGCCAAACGCGGCACTATGCACAAGATAATATTTTTCATTTACCATCAGACTTATTTGTTTGTTTGAAGTTTCTTGTTTGCGATTTTGAAAAGCCCTCTAAACGCGCTTATTAAATCACCAGTTCGCTGTACTTTTTTGACAGAAAAAATATCTATTAAAATGTACACATACATATGCACATGTTAACGTATGAAAAGAAATATTGTTATTCAAATAAATAATATTGTATAATGGATTCATATCAATCGCGATACTTAATGAGTATTGAAAATAATTGAATTTTATATTAAATGGTAATTTGAATTTACTTAATGACCAAATTAGTGTCCACTTCATTTCACACTCAGCGCTTAAGCTGACAATTATTGCGTATGCGATTTATTATCTCAAAATAATAAAAACACTCTACACTTTTTACTTCCTCAACAGATCCACGTACAAATGATTGGTTCTTAATCAAGTCACCGATGCCGATATTCTCCATTGTGGCGCTTTATCTGTACTTTGTGCTGTCCTGGGGCCCACGTTACATGCGCGATCGCAAGCCGTTCAAATTGGAAAAGACACTGATTGTTTACAATTTCATACAGGTGTTAGTCAGCGCCTGGATGGTCTATGAGGTTAGTATGACTGAATATATTTTCGGTGTATTATTTATTTTTTCTTATAGATACAAAATTAATATACACAAATACACTTTTATGTACGTGAATGTGTTAGTAGCATGCGAATTTTTATTGGTAGGCCTAGTTTTTGAAAACAAGTTTTCATACCGACATTTTAACAAAGAGGTCACCAGCGCAACCTAATAAAGCTCGGTTGTTGCTCGCTCATACAAATTTGAGAAAATTATACATTCAAATACCAAAAAATATGTTGTTTAATAGACGTTTTGATGGCGAAAATTTCCGCATTTCCGTTTTTAATGACGAGATTGACTAAAATTAAGTAAATTATTGAATAGGCTTTGAACATTAAAAGATAATTAACGTCAATATTTATATTTGAACAGAAAATATTGCTCACCTCAATTCTCAGATTCTGACAGCTTTTTAAATTTAAATTATTTATTATTTTTTTTCAAATTAAATTTTAAATGAACAGTTTAGGAAGTGTGCAATTCAGTCCAGACCGAACTGTGTATTCCAGTGTGTGTAAAATTTAAGTAAGGCTGGCTGCTAGTTTCTGGTATCAAATAAACGCATAGCAAATAGAAATAAGGAGTTATAAAGGGTGATCAATTTACAGGTATGGGATTTTAAATTGAAATAAAAAAATAATTAAAATAAATTAAATAATTTAAAATAAAAATTCAAATTGATCGGACATTCTTTATTATTGGTGTGTAGACCCAATCATGACATGTATTTTTTAAAGATAATCACTTTCAAATGTTGGGCGCAACTGCATCGTAATTCGGCAATGCGCAAA
Source organism: Anastrepha fraterculus (assembly GCA_037575425.1). Taxonomy (NCBI): domain Eukaryota; kingdom Metazoa; phylum Arthropoda; class Insecta; order Diptera; family Tephritidae; genus Anastrepha; species Anastrepha fraterculus. The sequence goes on from JAYXIM010040373.1 coordinate 44,936, forward strand.
CATCAATTTTGAATGTTGGAGGACTCCGGTCGGTATCTGGTATCTCATGAATAACTTTAGTAATGTGGCTTCCAATGCCTCAATCGAATCTGGTTTATCCACAAAGTCTTTAGACTTTACAAACGCCCACAAATAAAAGTCCAAAGATGTGATATCACAGAATCTTGGTGGCCAATCCACTGGTCCGAGTCGAGAGATAAATTGCAGTAACGAAACAATGACGCAGTATGGCAAGTAGTGCCGTCTTGTTGGAACCAGCGAGTTGTTGTGTAGATCACGGTCTTCAACTTCATAACTCTTGTCGCAGTCAATAAAATTCGTGATCTTGGTGTTATTTCTGATTCGCTTTTCCGTTCATTATCTAGTTATACGAGTATTAACTCTATTATTCCGAAGGCATATGCCAACTTAGCTATCCTAGTGATACACTGCACCCATTCACTATAAAACGTTTATGTAATGCTTTAGACCATTCAAACAACAAATCTTGATCTGAGAGTTTAAAATTAATGCAAAGTTGTGCAAGGTATGCGTAGCCAGACCTTAAGAATATGTATGAAATTAGCTGGCATAATTCTGCTGCCGAATCCCCGATGACGTGACAGCCCAAGTTACTCTCACAATTTTGCCACGGAAGGTTAACCTTATAACCTACCCTCTTTGGATTGAACCTAAGAGTTTTTGCTGTATCTACAATACATTATTAGATAAGCAGCCTAATCCTGCAAAACAATTTATTTTGATTTCTTGCTAATTTACTTATCATCAACTTCAATATACGCCTGTGGAGAATAGCAGCAGAGAGAGAGAGAGAGAGTATTAGCAGTAGGTGAGCGAAACGTTAAATAGGATTAGTTCAAGAATGATAGAAACAAGATTGCGCCCATCAAGAGTGCGAGACGTCACGTTTGCCGAGTTGTGCAGCGTTGCCAACCATTTGCTCTTCGCAATAAATGTAATGCTTTTTTATATCCAAAATGCGAAAATTTTTAAGTTTCGTGTTTTTTTTTTTTTTAAAGCTACCGAAACTGTAAGTTAAAAAAAATATTATTAAACAAAAGAAGGTTAAAAAAGGTCATAAAATTTGGTAATTTGAAAGTGCAAATTTAATTTTTGGCTCCATTTAAGGTTATGCAAGAATATTTAATCTTCTTCTCTCAACTCTTCTTAAGATTGAAAACCTTTTTACACATTTTAAAAAGCGTCTGAATTTACTGAATGCGAATTAAAATCATAGAGGTGTAATCGTTTATTGCGGTCATCAATTCTTAGTAGGACATAGGGCATCAAGAGGTGTATTTATTATAAAAATAAGCAAAAACATACCAGAAAATACTGAAAAAACCATAACGACATTTCTACAAAAAGAGTACTTTATCTAGTTACATAACCTCAAATATAGCAAAAAAGTCGTTCCCTTAACAAAAAAAAACCCATAAATTAAATTGTACATAAGCATAACACATTTATTTTAAAAGAACGCACATTTTAAAGACGCATTCAAGTTCAATAAAAATTTGGTATTTTATTTTCTTTAAATTGGCATTTGAGTGCGTTTTTTTTTTATTAGAACAGGCTGGAAAAATGTCAAGAAGAAAGAACTAAAACTCCGAGACTAAATAACAAAAAAAATGCTGAATCAAGTTACGAAAATGGTAAGCTGGCCATACTGGTGCTGGTCATTGTCAAATTCGCTGAGCGCAAAGTAACGGCACCACGATAGGCGCCATCTCATTATTCTTTCCATCATGGGATTAGTTGATGTTAGACATAAATATATATCGTAAGTTAGTATGGGTTGTTACAACGCCTATTCTCTAACCCTAAATGCTCCGTGGGAGTTTATAAGAAATAGTGCTGGAAGTCTTCATGGGTCAGCTGCCTTTTTCGTTTTCGCTACTTCAGGGGGACTCAAACTTTGTTCCCTTGAGTGAGCCAGCGTATTTTATTAACGAGCGATTCCATGACAAGCAGGCTTCCATACATGACAAACACATTTGAAGCCCAAAAAAGAGACCATGAGTTTTTTTTACAACTTCATATATATATTTTCAAAAATTCTACGTTTTTGCATTCGAAAATAAGAGTATATAAATCCACAATATATAGTAGATATGTACGCACTGCAAGCTCACCTTTACACACGTACATATACACATATACTTATATATATACTTAATTGTTTATTGAAATGAATAATATGTGACGTGTGTTTCTCACAACCTTGAATAATTAAGAATTAGCTTATAGGCTTCACTAATATTTCAAAAAAGTATTCAAGCCTTTGAACAATTGGTGGCGGTGTAGTCGACTTAATGAGATGCCATTAATACAAGCATTCACTTCAACACACAAATAAATTGCATGCATCTCAATAACGGTCTCAAATTGAAGTTTGTCAAATTTACAAAATAGAATTTTTCAATATGGAAACACGTTTTGGAACTTGTTCCGAATTTGGTACCTGGCATGGCATAGACAGAATCTTCATTTTAT
>JAYXIM010040375.1:0-10926 GCA_037575425.1 Anastrepha fraterculus
CCCCAATCCATCAACGGTACTGCGTACATTGCGATGGCTACATATCAACTAATCAGCCAAGGAAGTCAAGCCTCTCAAACGGAATGAATGAACTGTGTGGTGTGTTTGGTTGATCGACGAAAGATACATACAAATGTACAAATCGGTACAATACTATGCGTAAGCGTGTAAGCCGTCACATAAAGCCATTTAGCCATGATCTTGACCAAAAGCAATAGCAATCGGAAGCAAATCGAATGGACAAGCAGACAAAAGCGAAAAATTTATACATACTTACATATATACATAAATACGTACATACATATGTATGTAGATGTGCATAAATTTGAATTGTAAACATTTTGTGATTTTCATTTTTCTTTTCCTTGTTTTAGCCACAAATCAATGAAGAAGGTGTAAAAAAAAAAAAATTGAATATTTTTTCTATTTTTTTCGATATTTTTTCCCTTTTTTCAATATTTTTCCCCCATTTTTCAATATTTTTTTCCGTTTTTTCATTAAATGTTTCTATTTTTTCAATATTTTTTTTCTATTTTTTTCGTTAATTTTTTTTCTATTTTTCTCGTTATTTTTTCTATTTTTTTCAGCTCCATTAACGTTATTCCATGCGTTTGTTGTTTGTCGGCACGGTTATTAATTGATGCAAGTTCCAATTAGCATAAATACAAGAAGAACTACACAATTAAATTTTCGGCTTAGATTATGCAATACACACATACACACTCGTATACACACACATGGATGTGTTAGCACGTAAATTGATTGATACGCCACGTATTTTTAGCACTTATAGAAGTCAAAGTCAGCTGTAGTCATCACAATTAGCGCATTTGTTTGAATTAGTTTTCGATTTTATAACTGCTAAATTTGTTATTCTAATATTTACTTAGGTATGTACATACACATACATACATATATATACATTTGAGTTAAGCTTTAAGTTAATTAAAACTTTGCTGTGGTAAGCGACAACTTTGCGTCAACTTTGGTTTTACAGCATATTTTTGGGCTCCAGCTGTAAAATTTCCATGTAAAATTACACACACAGGGCGCTGTAGGCTGCGTGAACGTACACTAGGGTCTAATGAATAGACTAGCCTCATTTGCAAATGCCCGCCTGTTTTCGCTCCAGAGGTATTTTCAGATAACTTAAGCATGAAAAATAAGGTAGACAGAGAGAAAAGCGCATCGCTAGTGGAGAAATCCCTGCCTCACAGAACTTAAAACATAAAAACTCATAAAAAATGGATACTTACATTTATTTGTTTATAACTCTTACAATAGTCATTTTGTGTGAAAATATTATATTAGCGAAATGATTCAGAATCAATGTGCGAACACTTGTTTGGTGCATACTTTCAACCTACACCAATCATTTAATGCAGTTTTGTGCAATCGAGTCCAGAATTTTAATGTTAACATTTGTTTGAAGCACAACAAAAAATATTTTTTCGGATGAAGTGAATTACATGAATTTTATGTCATCTGATAGGAAATTGGCATGACTCAATTATACATAGAAGGTTAGGTAAGTAAGCAGCTTTCTCGCTTCCTCTTGACAAATGGGCTCCCTTATTTGAAAATATGTTGCTTCTTTACAAGTATACGTACATGTTTTATAAAAAAACTTTTCAATTGTAGTAAAATTTAAACTTTTGCTGCACATTATTATGTCGGCAACACCGTTTCCATTTTGACGTTTTGTCTTTTTATTATTCGTTGAAAATCGTAAACATTCAAACTGTAAACATTTGAGAATTATAATAAAATCGATTTAGTTTTCAAATTAATAAGGTTTTTAATTATTTAAGTCGATGGTGGTCGAGTTTCTGAAATAGTCGGATAGACAAGCAGTTATCAAATATATGGGAAATTTTCAAGATGAATGAGCTGGCGGGTACAACTACCACAATATTACAATTATGTGGGTGCCGCGAAAGAACGGATAAAATCATGATTCAATTATTAAAGGTTTGCTCACTAGTGACATTAGATTTTTGACACTCCCTTACAAAAGGTTGTATTTAAGAAGGTGCATAAAAAGGAAACAATTAAATTCTTTTTGGTAAAAATGGTAGCAAAATAGTATTTTGTTACTTAAATGGAAACAAACTGCGAACGACTTAAAAAATAAATTTTAATTAATATTTGAATGTAAATAATGGTATAGATAGAAGTGATTAGCGGAAATTGTCAGGTCTAATATTAAAACAAGAAATTATTTCACATAATCCAAGATATTATTTTGTGAATTAATTTTTAAATTTAAAACCAATCGCGAAGTTTCGCCAATATGAAACTATTTTCTTAAAAATAAATAAATAATTGGCACGTACAATTTTGTTAGGTGTTTCGCCGAGATTCTCCTCCTATTTGTAGTTTTAAGCCGATTCCGGTAGATGTTTTTTTATGAGAAGCACTTTCATACTGGTACTGAGCTTTTCTAAGGCTCCTCTGGACACTTCATCCATCCATAGGAAGGAGGGCTCATTGGAAACCAGTTCTGCCAACCTTTTTATAATGAGGTCTGCAATGTAATCGATTGCGTCGGGACTATTCAATAATTCTCCCTGCTGCAACTCTTTAGCAAACGCTAGCTCTTTGCAAAACATGAGTTCCGTTTAAATCACCACATCATAAGGAATAAAGCTTTGTAAATTCTCCATCTCGATCTCGGATTGCGTCAAATACTCTATCATGTCCTGACTTAAGCGGTATGTATTCCATGTCATACTACCATAGTCCTGAACATACCGATGAAAACTCTTGAGCGAGTTGTTGCTCGTAAGCAGTCCATTTTGAAAATGAATGAAATGAAATGTTTTTTCTACAAATTTTACTTTTCCTCCACTTTTAGTCAAAATTTCTAGAGCTAGCAACCCAGTGTCTTGCTAAGGGAGCCGATTTGTCAAGAGGGAATGAGAAAGCTGCTTACTGAGCAAACCTTTTATTATTGAACCATGGGATATAATAAAGAAATATTTAAAAGAACTACTTGGTGGAAAAATTCATTGGTCCGTAGCCGGAAGAAGGGTGCAGCTCAGTCATGCACAAGACTGTGACAAACCGACTTAGGCAACATAAGCACTATGACTACTGTCATAGTTTCAAAACCTTCAGCAGTTTAAAATGTTCCTTGACATCGCACATAGAACAAACTTTAAATTTTTTTTGACGTGATAACGTCTTATAATTCGATTTCGCCGGCTGCACGCACGAAAAAATGCGTTGTTATCTTGCTCATTCGTCGTTATCTTGCTCAATCCTCGTTACCTTGATTGAACTGCAAGCGAGAGCGCGGAACGAACGACAGAGAGGCACAATCGGCCCCCGCGTTCGGCAACGTTCGACATCTGGCTCTCTCCTACTTGAGTGAGCATATATATGGAAGTATATGCGCATATGTATATATATAAATTCACATATTTGTATTTGCATATGCCTTCTTCTTGTGTGCATGGTAATGAACCATTTCTCTGTTGAGAATAGCACGATGATAGAAAAAGTAGGAAATGAAAGTGAGTGTTTCGAGTGTAATGTGTCTTGAAAAAGTCAAATCGATGAAGTTGCCTCTTAGTGTTGTTCACTTATTAACGTCTGATGCACAATCGAAATTGAACATATCTTTCATGAATTTGATAAATGTTTCGTCATTTTTCACGCTTGTGTAAATGTAACTTGACCTATGCCATTGCGATTCCATTTACCTCCTTCTCCAAAAAATCTATCAAACAAATAAAATTAAAATTTTCTTTTGAAAAATGCAACCATTCCATCAGTGTTTTTTTATGACGTTGTCTCGTTAAACTATCGTCAGTAAGCCGACTTTACAGACCTCTATTTATCATCTAATATCGAATTGAAAGCAACTTTCCGAATTTGCTAAATTAAAAAGGAAATACATATATAAATACCCAAAATTAATCAATCAATTTTGTTTTTAAATAACTTTTTAACTAAAAAAAAATATGATTTTGAGTTGTCGTGCGTAGCATCGCACAGTTGAGAAGCGAAGATTTGTTGTCAATCGTCGAAAACAAAAAAATCGTATAAATTTATCGCTAAATCACTTGGAGGCCTAAGACTGTTGTTGCAAATGCCCTTAAGCCCAAACAATTCATAGAACGACGTGGTGGCAAAAAGAAAACGACTTGCACTACTTATAATTTAGTTGTGACTCTTGCCAAGCGGAATCTTTTTTAAGGGGTTAGGAGTAGTCAGAATTTTCAAAATATTAGATTTTTTCCATTTTCTTAAAGTATAATATCTTAAAAATATTGTGTGAAAATTTGAAGTAAATCAGTTAGAAACTTTTTGAGTTACTCAAGAATTAACAAAGGGAGCTCGGGCGCTCCGGTTCGATAGCAAAACTTTAAATGCGTTTCTCCATAATATGTTCTTTGAACTGGTGATCACTGTAACTTAAAAACCGCTTGGTAGATTTCCATGAAATGTATACTGCTTTTGAAAAACATAAACAACTCGTGCCTGATCGAAGAGTTTTTTTTCAAAAATTTTGATTTTTTTAAACAATTAATTGTCGGTTTTTTCTCGAAGATCTGAAAAATATTTCGTGAAGCCATCATATTACAAATTTTGAAAAAAAAGCTTCGATCAGGCACAAGATTATCTATTAGTAAAGCTTATTTCTCTTGTACGATTGATTTTAGATGAATCTCCAAGGACTTGTGATGATCTGGAAAAACGGACTTCACACAAACAGCGATAACTTTTACAATTATAAATTTTTTTTTTTTTTAATTTTGCTAAAGTCAAGTCGAAACATGATGTATTATTGCTAAATCTTAATTTTTGTAAAATAGGACAATTAACTAGCAAAAAAAGTTATTGAAAATCATAATTTTTTCAGGCCCCTGACTAGCCCTAACCCCTTAAATATTTTAAGGGCGTTATTAAAAAAGGTGAAAAAGGATTTACGATTCAGCTACGATTTAAAAACCAAATTATTGGAAACACGTTTTAAGTACCGTTGCGATTTTTATATCTTTTATCTAATTAAAAAAAATTTTAAGTAGTAATTTTTATGTAAGCAGAAATTAGAATTTCTTTTTTTCCATCTTCTCATGAGTCATGACGTCACTACAGAAAATAAACAAAAGAAGAGAAAAGGAAGGGGAAGAAAAAAAGAACGTGAGTATAACGCCAAGAATGAAAGAATAAATCGCGGATACGTACATTTGCATCTAAAGATTTGTTTATTTTCTGTACTGACGTTACTCAGTTGTCAAATTTGCCAACAAGTAGCGGTTTTCGGAAAACGCCAGCTTCCATACTTGGTAAATGGCTCCGACATAATTATAATTGCTTAGAATCACGCCCACTTTTTATGTGTTAATACTAAATTTCTGTTCATCCCTCTGATACTGCAAGCTATAACTCTTATTGTCTACGAGTTTGTTTGATTCCAAAGATTAACAGCCAGCACAAATTAAATTTTACTGAAATGTGAATGTGAAAAACAGCAAAACAATTTTTTTTTTTTTGAATTTAAATCAATTTAAGAAGAAAAGCATTTTTTTTTTTTTTTTTTTTTTTTTGAACTTTGTATCTCATTTTGAACAAGATTCTTCCAGCAATACTGATTCATAAAAACAAAAACAAAAAAAATCGTATTTCTTGAGAATTTCTCTTTTGAAAATTTCAACAATTTTTTCTGTTTCGTTTTTCTTTTTCAATTTAAATCAATTAGAAAAGTGAATAAAAAAAGATTTTCTTTTGTGTTTTTTTCTGGGTTTTGAAGATTTTATGCATTTTGAACAAACTTTTTCCAGCATTACTGATTCACAAAACAAATAAAAACAAATTTTTAAAAATGCATAACGAATATTTCCATGATTCAATAATAAAAGGTTTGCTCAGTAAGCAGCTTTCTCATTCCCTCTTGACAAATCGGCTCCCTTAGCAAGACACTGGGTTGCTAGCTCTAGAAATTTTGACTAAAAGTAGAGGAAAAGTAAAATTTGTAGAAAAAACATTTCATTTTCAAAATGGACTACTTACGAGCAACAACTCGCTCAAGAGTTTTCATCGGTATGTTCAGGACTATGGTAGTATGACATGGAATACATACCGCTTAAGTCAGGACATGATAGAGTATTTGACGCAATCCGAGATCGAGATGGATAATTTACAAAGCTTTATTTCTTATGATGTGGTGATTTAAACGGAACTCATGTTATACAAAGAGCTAGCGTTTGCTAAAGATTTACAGCAGGGAGAATTATTGAATCGGCTTAAAACTGTAGGGCCTTCCAATTGTGGAACGCGCGCTACAAATAGGAGGAGGATCTCGGCGAAACACCTAACAGAATTGTATGTGCCAATTATTTATTTATTTTTAACAAAATAGTTTCATATTGGCGAAACTTCGCGATTGATTTTAAATTTACAAATTATTTCACAAAATAAAATCTTGGATTATGTGAAATAATTTCTTGTTTTAATATTAGACCTGGCAATTTCCGCTAATCACTTCTATCTATACCTACCATTTTTCCCAAAAAGGATTTAATTTTTTCCTTTTTATGCACCTTCTTAAATACAACCTTTTGTAAGGGAGTGTCAAAAATCGAATGTCACTAGTGAGCAAACCTTTAATAATAGAATCATGTAATATTTCTATGTAGCGAATTTCAATACAATTATTTTTTCTAATTTTTAATTTAAATCAATAAAAAAAGTTATTTTCTTGTTTTTTTTTCTTGAATTTATATCGCATTCAGCCCACAAATTTCGACCCAACATGATGAACATCATTTGCTTTCAAAAATTAACACAAAAAAATGTTTGAAACCAAACACCAGAGATTCAGAGTTGTTCCAATTGTATTAAAATCTCCTTAGGAGATATTTGTTATGCGTTTTTAAATATTTTTCTTAATTTTTAATTTTTGCTTCCCATAAATTTCGACATAACTTTAAAAAAATTTGGAGCAACCAAAAGCCCCTAAAAACCCTACAAATCAGAGTTGTCTCAATTGCATTAATACTTCCAAAAGATATATTTACAATATTTATTTTTTTTTTCATTATTTAAAAAAATATATTTTTTGCCTCAAAAATTTTGCCTTCATTTGGCAAAATTTTAACAAAATTTTTCTTTCAAAGGACTTAACCACAAATTTCGAAACATCATTCGCTTCAAAAAATCTGAAGCAAAAGCCAACAGATACAGATCTGTTCCAATTGTTCAGTCCGGGACGAATTTAACCTTCTTTACTTCTATACTTTTATTAAGTATTTTATACTTATATATTTATTTTATTTTGCAAATTTCTATGTGCTATGGTTTGAGTAGAAATATTCAAAGATTTTCGCATACTCCAATAACCATTGACTCATATGAATTTATGTATATTTGTTTTTATTTTAGCACCATCGACCACAAAAGCAGTCGCCCTCAACATACATAGATATCACAAAATATTTAGCATTAATCTTTCACGGTTTTAAAATCTACCAAATTCTAATTTTATAATAACTTTGGCAAAATCACCGTGGTTGCGCATTTTTAATTAACATTTTTTCAAATCACTTCTGCAGATTTGCTGCTAAACCGAATTTTTAGTTGTTTGCGAAATGTTCCACTCCAAGTGATAAACAAGCGATCAGGTCACATTGAATGAATGCTTCCGACAAAAAATAAGTGAGAAGATATGCCAATTTGTGTGTCGAGGATGTTATGCAACAGCCAAGCAGCCTTGAAAACAAGAAAGACACTATGGTGTCATTTTCGCGATTATTGCTTGGCTTTCTTTTTTCATTTCTGTTATTTTTTTCTTTTGTTTTTTCTTTTTTTTCTGTTTTATTGTTTTTATTTTTCGTTTTTTTTTTATTCTTTGCAATATCTTTTCATTTTTTAAGTTTTGCTAACTGCTGATATTGATTTATTATACTTAAAACAAATACAAATGCATAGTGAAATTATGCAGGTGAAGTAGGAAGAGCAGTACGAAAGATTTGACACTGCCGGATTGGAAGTGTGCTCCCCTTAGATTTTCTAGAAGGGGTAAGGCACAAATTGGTTACTGTTTATTATTCGATTTTATAATAATTAATATTCTGAATTTTATTAATTTAAAAATTTTTGATTTAGCTTTTCTACTTGCGTTTTTTTAATGCTTTCTTTTTGCTCAACAGGATGCCCCGTTGCCCTTCTGGGTGCCATTTACAAGCCTTCCTGGCACGAGTGGGGAGTAGGGTGGTGAGTCCCTAGTAGTAAGCCAAGTACGCTGATCAAGTTTATGTACATAGTAGCGATGTAACTCAAATATGTTGCTTTCTGGTCAAAATAATGAGACACGTATTTTTTTGTTCGCCCGAAAAAAATTTTTCAAGAGTTATCGGCAATTTTGTTTTTCAGCTCAAAATCGATTTTTTTTTAATTATATAAGAAGCTTTTTTTTTTAAATGCCCATAACTTAGTCAAAAAAAAATTGAAATTTTTTCGAAATTCAATATTTCAAAAAGTGTATTTTTTTTATAACTTTTTCCAAATCAAGAGGACACCTCGAACTTCAATTGAGCTGAATACCCAGTAGCTAAAATGAGTTGTTTTTGTGTAATGAATTTTTGAGTAAAAAACCTGTTTCGCACTTTTTGTTTTTTGCAAAATAAAAAAATTTCAACTACTTGTTTGCAATTGTTTCTACATGAAATCGTTCATGTAAGTAATGACGATCATTTTGAGCCCAGAATCATTAAAATTGGTTCATTTTTGACTAAGTTATGAGTATTTAAAAAAAAAAATAATTCTTATAATTCTTATATATTGCCGATAAATCTTGAAAAAAAATTTTTTTGGGCGAACAAAAAAATACGTGTCTCATTATTTTGACCAGAGAGCAACCTAGCCCGGTTGAATTGAAATGGAAAGCATCAGGTGTTATTTGGATGGTATTGTTCTGGACAACGTTTATTTTCAACAAGACGCCACTATGTGCCACACAAGCAACGAAACCATTGATCTTTTAAGGGAAAAGTTCCCGGACCATGTTATCTCTCGAAGAGGTGATCACAATTGGCCACCGAGATCTTGTGATTTATCACCTTGTGACTTTTTTCTTTGGGGCCACCTGAAAGAGAAGGTCTACGTCAACAGCCCAGGGTCGATTCGAGACTTCAAGGATGGGATTCGTGAGGCTATCGAGGACTTAGGGCAGCCACTTTGCAATTCGGTTATGGAAAATTTCATGAAAAGGGTATTGTCCTTTAAACGTAGTTGTGGTGGTCATTTGCCTGATGTTAACTTCCGATCATTTATATTAAAAAAAAACATTTTTCTTTGAATATCAAAATAACACTTCTGATTGGAAAACCCTTTAGTTTCTATTGTAATAAGTGAAAGAAAAGGATAACATTTCTTATAACTTATAGAGGAAGATTATTAGATGATACTAAGAAATTAGTTCAACAATTCATTTAGTACCAATTTGAAGTGGTTCTCTGTTGAAGAAAAATCTAGGTCAATATAATTTGAAAGCGAATTAAATTCTCTCAAAGTTCTAGAAATCGGAGTGTTGGAAGCATAATTAGTTCTTACCATCCCTAACCAGAAAAAGTTATGATTCCGTAAGCTTCGGTGAAAAGGTAAATAAAAAAATAAAAATAAAGTGATATTCTAAATCCTTGGAAAAATGTTGCCATTGTAAAAAAATTAAATGTATACCAAAAAACTGCCAAAAAATTGCATTGTTTATTTTACCAGTTTATTTAGCAGGTGCTTCAGCTTTAGATACGAAAATTCGCCGAAGTTACCATAATGCCTAAACCTGGTAAATCACTCAACGAAGTGTTCTCTTACAGGCCAATATCTATGTTACCAGTACCAGCTTTTTGAGAAAATACTTTTAAAACGTCTGAAGTCAGTCATCAAAATATCAACCAACGCTCGATCAAATACACAGAAATTGCAAGGCCGATGAGCTATCGAAAAAGGGAACTAATCTTCCATTGCTAGAAAATAGAGGCAGATATTCGAATTAATAGAGCAACTTGCAAATTAAGAATACAAATTTATATTCTCCAAGAGGGCAAGTCAGCATGGATGGAAGAAAATACTTTGTTACAACCAGGCTAATTTTACCGCAAATAAACAAGAAATGGTCAGGAGAATTGCTCAACCTCTCGCCACTAAACACTTGAAATATCACGGGTGAAAACTACGTCTTCATCTACGCCATTATTCACAAATAAATAACATTATACGAATTTCCCTTATTTTTTTCTAAAATTCTAACCGAAAGTTTACGAAAAACCAGGTAGTAATATAAAGAAGACCGTCGCCCGAAGCATTGAAAACTCCGCGCGCCGTCGAGATGTATGATGACACATTCTTGCTTCGGCTGACGGTCTTCCCACCGCTATAAACGCAGCTGACCATCATTATTATATTTGCATATCTGTCCAAAATTATGTCAAAAGATTTCAATCGGCATAAAGTAATTTTACCTTTTAATTTATTTTACAAGTTCGCCTGTTCAGCTGACGTATTTTCCCCTCTCTACAGCGCAGCTGACTATTTTTTTTTCCACTAAATGTCAACAATACACTCGATATTTCGACGTTCTCAACAGATAGGCATTCATGAATCGACTGTTTGCGGATATTATTTTTGCTCTTAATGCGCAAACTTTTACAACTGCAAAAATAGTTATTATGACAACCTTATTGAAAGGAAAATAAAGAACATTTGGAAGCCATATATCTATTATAAATACTACGAATTTGTAGAAATTAAAGAGTTATAGTAGAGCTACTATTTGTTAGATTAGGTTAGATTCAATTAGACGAGCTGTTTTTTACAAGAAGAGATCAATTATCAAGCCAACCAAATATTCTGTGAAACCATTTTTTCCACTGAATCTGTTCCTATACTGCCCAGATCCTCAAAGATGTGATTCCATAA
>JAYXIM010040385.1:0-15740 GCA_037575425.1 Anastrepha fraterculus
GGTAGAGGGCTGTAGTCGTCGATATATCGTAAAGTAGGTTAGGTTAGGTTATGGTGGTAGTCGGTCTGTACGGGCAACTCACTTAGACCTACAGGTCGGTTGTGATACCACTGTGCCACACGGGAACCTCATTTACCTTCCTTCGTGGAACCATTTAGTGGCTCTTATGAAACTTAGTACTAACCCCAACCCCACGCCAGACAGCTCTGTAAGAGAATTAAAAAAGTATTTACCTAGACAACCAGCTCTGATTTTAGCTAGGGCTGGAAAATTGCAGAGGAAGTGCTCAACTGCTTCCTTCCTCTTCCTCATCTCTGCAACTTCTGCAATATTCATGGGAGAAATCCCCTAGTCTCGAGAAATGCCTGCCAAATAAACCAGACGAAAGACTAAGCAATTACTTTGCTCTTTTCTTGTTTATTTGCGGCCATAGTGGCCTTGCTGTTAGACACGTATCTTCATTTCTCCATGACCTATTGACCTCTTGGATAATGTTGTTTTTTATTATTTACTTGTGGACATGGATATTCCAATGGTACTTTTATCACTGAGCAGTTGAAAAGCAGTACCTTTTCTGGCTAGCTCATCAACTTTACATTTTCCCTCAATATTTCTATACCACGGAACTCAAATAAGGCTGACCTTGAATACGTCACTAATATCATTTAGGGCCGGCCGGCATTCCTGTGCGACCTCCGATCTTAGTATAGCCGCATTCATTGATTTGATGGCCACCTGGCTATCCGAGAATATATGTATTTATAGTCGTTTTTGTTACGGCGTACGTATTTAGATATGTAGCCACTTCTTTTATAGCTAGAACCTCTGCCTGATAGACGCTGCAGTAGTCTGGTAATCGAACGGATAGTTCCAGTCCTATTTCTTGTTTGTGACTATTCAGAGAGTGCAAAATAGAAGCGTGGCCAAACCACCGGTCTTTCCATAGCGCCATACTTTTGAGCCTGAGCGCCGAAGCGGCGGCCACGTTAAGTATCGATCGAACAATTTCAAGTTATGTTCATCGGGGAGGGGACATTTCACACTAAAAAAATTCGTTTGCTGTTTTTTGTTTGTTCCATTCAGTTGTGAGTTACAGGGTGTTAACCATGGAGGTCAACAAAGAGAAAATTTGAAAATTCAGTACATTGTACTATTTTTCTTCGATAAAGTCGAAAATGCCAGCCAGCCCGCTTAAATTGTGAATGCCGTTTATGGTACCGATGCTGTAACAGCTAATCGACCATAAAACAATTGGATGCCATTTGTGCAAAAATTGTACGCAAAAATAAAGGTTTTCTTTTTCCCTTTTTCTTAACCTAATACATACTGTCAACGTCAAAAGAAAGTGTATTTTTATTGGAAGAAAATTTGTAAAAATTCGTGAAATTTTCATTAAAACTTCAAACTTTTTACTCAGAATTTCTAGAAAATTGCCATATATGTAGCTTTATCGATCATTAAATTTTGGTGTAATAAAGAGCAAGTTTCAAGTGGTTTAAGAACCACGTTGATTTTTGAGAATTTTTTTCTGCTGATGGTGTTGGCTTTAAGGGGACGGATGCCTGTAAAATTTCGAAAAAAAAAATTTTTTTTTATAAAATGTTAATATAATCCTTTACAAATATGTCAAAAATTGTTTAGAGCGTAAATTTAAGTATTTCTTGGGAGAGGAATTTTCATGTATTCAAACTTTAGACTCGTTTTCCCCAAAACTATTGTATATTTTTCGATTTGGCGTACACGATAACTCGAAAAGTTATTGACCGATCTCCCTGAAATTTAGCACACATATTTTTTATGATATTATTTTCTATATGAATTTACAAGTTTTCGAAAAAATAATTTTTTCGAAGCAAATTCATTCCTTTATTTTTTGAAGCATTTTATTCCGCGACTTTTTTCCTTTTTTTTAATTCATATAGAAATTATGACAATAATAAACAAAAAAATGTTTGGTTTTTTGTATTCAGGTCACTGACGCCAATGCTACAATGCCTGCCGATTGAGAAGCCCCGCTGTGACCTTCCTGGAAGAATTGAGTGTACATCCGCCATTTTAAGTTATTAAAATAAAAAATAAAAAATATATATTTTTTAATGTATAAATAAACTGTGTGCCAATTTAAAAAAAAATATATTGACTTCTACATTTTAAATAATTTCAATCAAAATCGGAGAAAATATGGCCGGGGACAGATACCCGTACCCCTTAAATGGAAAAAAATGTACAAGACCGCGATCGAAAAAAATCCTCAAAAATCAGTGTGATTGACCAACTTGAAATTTGCAGTTTACTATTTCAAAACTTATTGAACTGTTAAGCAACGTACTTGAAATTATGTTAGAAATTCTGAGCGAAAAGTTAAAAATTTTGATGACAATTTGTCAAATTTTGTACAACATTTGATACTCTGCTTTATATGATTTTTGTTGTAATATGATCTGTGTTTTTAAAAAAGAATAATTTAAATTAAAAAGTAAAAATCTAAATAGTCCCATGTTGTCAATACTTTCTTTTGACGTTGGCTGTATATATATTTTTTTATTATTAATATTTACATGAGAACTATATATAAATGATTAATCCACTAAAGATAAGCGCTGGCGACTAGAGCTTCGGCGTATATATAATTACTAAACAGCGGAAATTTTACTTCCCATTCCCCTTAATATATTTGATAACATTTTTCAGTGCAGCATTTGCGTAAAGGCTTCACAAAATAGCTTTACGCCTTATGCATGTAAATCCTGCGGCAAAACCATAGCACTTCAACATTTTCACCAGTTTTTACCATTTTACTTTACTTTCTGAATGTTCATTATTTTTCTATAAAAGTATAGCGCATTATCTAACAAAAACTTTACAAATCCAAATTTCAAATTTTATATAAAAATAAGAAAAATTCCACAAATTTTTCATCACAATTCGACGGCTTTCATTTAGAATTTCCGGAAAGATTTTTGGTAGGCAGTTTTATAATTTGTTAAGTTTTAGTGTAAGAAAATGCAAGGTTGAAGTTGCTCCCTTAATTTTTGATAATTTGTTTTCCTTGCCGTTGTAGCGCATTTTCTCCACACAAAAAAAATCGTGGAATGTCCAATACCTTCAAGGAAACAACTTAAACAAAAATCAGCAAACTCTTTTAGTAACCTCAAACTTCTACTTTATTATGTTCTAATTTAAAGCGCTATAAAACTGCATATCCCAAAGTTTTCGAATGACTGAATAGAAAGTGCGGAATTTTGATTAAAAAGGGAACGAGTTTTTAAAAATTCTCCATACAATTTTAACCTCAAGTAGAAAAACGGCGCTTTAGTGCCACTTGAGCAGTGCTAGACTGGCATTTCAACCATTTCACCAGAAGTTTTGCATCATCTGCAAACAGTTGGCAAACTTAAAATGACTCGGTCAGTTATTTATAAATATAATGAACAACAATGGAGGGCCACTGTGAGTTTCTTGTGGAATACTTGAATAAGCTGCAACTAAAGTTTTAGAGAAGGTCTAAGTGAGTTGGTCATACAGGCCGACTATCACCATAACCTAACCTAACCTGAAGTTTTAGAGGAAATAGTGCCGATTTTCACATTATTATAAATAAATAAAATTGCATTTGTCATTCTTGAGAGAATTGCCCCAGTTCTCAACAACATAGTGCGCACCGAACAGAACGGTTGTCGCCCTAAAAGATCATGTGTAGATCATATTAACACGCTGCGTATAATTATAGAGCAGTCAGCAGAATGGTGGTCGCCACTGTACCTATTCTGTGTGGATTTTGAACGCGCTTTTGATACCTTGAACAGGCGCGCAATTTGGTCTTCCTAATGGACTAATGGAGTACCGGAAAAAATCCTCACCATCATTCAAGAACCTTATGAGGGAGCTGTGGGCAGTGTACTCTTCAAAGGCAAAAAGAGCGAGTTGCTTAGTATTCACAATGGTGTGCGTCAAGGTTGTGTGTTGTCGCCGCTGCTGTTTATCACTGTACTTGATGACATTATAAGAAAAACAAATATCGATATTCCATCGGGCATTCATTGGCGCCCATATCAGAAGCTCTGCGAGCTGGATTATGCCGATGATGTATGCTTTTTGACACACAAATTGTCTGAAGCACACGCTAAACGAAATCACGACGAAAGACGAAGTCCATGAAGCTATAACTAGCCAATTCAGGGAACTAAATGTGCCTCTGTCTGCAGTTGCTAACTTGCGAAAAGCTTATGGTGGGACGCAAACGGCGACCCTTAAAGTTACAACAGAGATCGCCACTAAGCTCTAGCAGCAGGCAAAATACGGGTAGGCCTAGTTATCTGCCGTATTAGAGAAAGACTTGACCCGAAAAGGTGCTTCAAGTGCATGGAGTACGGGCATGTCGCAGCGAGATGCAAAAGCACGGACGACTTCACCAAGTCCTGCTTTAAATGCGGCAGTAAAGATCACCAGGCGAAGAGTTGTACCCAAACAGCAAGTTGCTTAATTTGCAAAAAGAAACAAATAAGCGACACCGCACACGCGATGACTAGCAACAAGTGCCCTTTATATCAAAGAGCACTCAAAGAAATGCGTCATAAATGAAGTTTCTCCAACTGAATTTAAACCACTGCGAGAAGGCTCAAAGCCTGCTCGAACAGTCTGTACGAGAGCACAAAATAGATATTGCAATACTCAGCGAACCCTATAAATATGGAAATGGGAATGATTGGGTATCCGACACAACAGGCAAATCGGCTATATGGAATGATTAGTTCTCGAATGACGAATATAAACGCAACACGTGGCTATGTACGAGCCCGTGTTGGTAAACTGTTTGTCTACAGCTGCTATCTTCCACCTAGCTTAACCCTAGCGGAAGCCATACACGCACTGGAAGAACTTGCACATGACATTAAAGACCATAGCCCGGTCATTGTAGCTGGCGACTTTAACGCTTGGGCAGTGAACTGGGGATGCCCTCGAACCACCCCTAG
The DNA here is from genome assembly GCA_037575425.1 of Anastrepha fraterculus. Lineage (NCBI taxonomy): Eukaryota > Metazoa > Arthropoda > Insecta > Diptera > Tephritidae > Anastrepha > Anastrepha fraterculus. The sequence continues at coordinate 4,974 of JAYXIM010040385.1, forward strand.
AGGTAAAGCCCTTTTAGAAGCGTTCGCTATGCTTGACATAGCGCTTATGAATACCGGGAACTAGCAAACATTCCAAAGAGCAGGGAAATGGTCAATAATCGACCTGACATTTGTTAGCTCTAGCCTCGTGAGTAGTACGAGATGGTCCCTTAGCCAGTATTACACTGGAAGTGACCACTTTGCAATACTTTGCGATATAGGCAAACATGATAGGCCGAAGTCATCTAACTCGCACGAGGTCAGATACCGGGTTGGAACTTTGGACCCGGAAGTGTTCGAGATAATGATGGCAAATTTTACACCTACTGGAAATGCGGCTGAAAAAACTAACCAAGTCATGAGGCAACTTACTAAAGCATGTGATGCAGCTATGAGTAAAACAAGGCCTAACAAAAACTACAGAGAGCCCGTTTACTGGTGGACGGAAGAAATCTCTGCAACACGCGAAGAATGCAATAGAGCAAGAAGAACTTACCAGCGGTCGAGAGGTACGACCAGCTTTGAAAGGAACAGACTCCTATTTAAACAAAAAAGGAAAACGCTAAAAAATGCAATTAAGAGCAGCAAACGCCAGTGCTTCCAAAAACTATGCGAGGATGCTGACAGCAATCCATGGGGATTTGCATACCAGCTAGTGATGAAAAAAACAAAAGCCTTCAAACCGCTGCCCACGACGTGCCCGGTTATCCTGTGCAACGTGGTCAACACATTGTTCCCCCAACAGCAAGGCATCGCAGCCAACGCTGCCAGCTGTATGGAAGACGATGGAAATCGATGCCTGGCCAACGCTGACGAAATTTTGCACATTTGCAAACAGATCAAAGGCAATAAGGCAGCCGGGCCCGATGCGATCCCGAATGAAGCCATTAAGTTGGCAATCCAAAAGCATACAGAAATCTTTGTGGACGTTTACAACTCCTGCTTAGAAGAATGCACATTCCCGACAGAGTGGAAACTGCAAAAGCTAGTGCTAATACCAAAAGGGTCTAAGCCGGCGGAAGATCCCTCAGGATACCGCCCACTATGCTTACTGGACACGGCAGGGAAAATACTAGAGAGGCTTATTGTAAATCGCCTGGAATCTTCCATCGATAGTGCCGGAGGGTTATCGCCGCACCAATATGGCTTCCGTAAAACACGCTCTACCACAGATGCTGTTATAGCGGTTAAGCGCATTGCTCACAAAGCGATTGAAGGTTCTCGCTGGCTCTACGGAGATAAAGAGTATTGCCTAGTCACAACGTTCGATGTAAAAAATGCATTTAATACAGCAAACTGGGGCAAAATCCTAAATGCGCTGGAGAATTTCCGAGTCCCAGCCTACATTCGGAAAATTGTTGCAAGCTACTTCACCAACAGAGTGCTGCAATACAAAACAGACGAAGGTATGAAAAGGTACAGAGTAACCGGAGGAGTACCACAGGGGTCAGTGTTGGGCCCACTCCTCTGGAATATAATGTACGATGGAGTTTTGCGTCTCCAACTACCTCCAGGATCCCAAATCATAGGGTTTGCTGATGATATTGCAATCGTAGTCGTTGCTAAATTCCTAAACCAGGCCGAAGCGATCTGCAACCAAGCGGTCGACATCACAAAAGATTGGCTGCGCATTAGTGGTTTAAGCCTTGCAAACCATAAAACAGAGGCAGTTCTCATCAGTAGCAGGAAAATAGTTGAAACAGCAAATCTCAGAGTAGGTGACCACGCACTAGAATCTAAGCTGTACATTAAATATCTCGGGCTAATGATTGACCATAGGCTAAGCTTTAAACAGCATCTAACATACGCCAGCGATAAAGCAGCGAAGGCTGTAACCGCATTGACACGCGGGTATGCTACCAGTTAAGCTGACTGCACTGGTATTCGCCGAAATAAAAAAACATCGAGCGGATCCAGCGCAGCTGTCTAACCGAAGGACTGAACGGGAGCGAAACATCCGTACTTGGCAGGAGGAATGGAGGAACTCGAGGAACGGACGATGGACATATCGATTGATCCCGAATATCGCAAGATGGATAAATCGAAAGCATGGTCAGATAGATTTCTACCTGTCCCAGGTACTTAGTGGGCATGGATGCTTTAAGGCTTATCTGCATAGATTTAAGCACGAAGATGACCCGTACTGCACCTTTTGCGACAGTCTAGTTGAAGATGCAGAACATGTTTTCTTTGTCTGCCCTCGTTTCGAGCTGGAAAGAGTAGAATTGAGTGATAGGGTGGGGAAGCCAATAATGGTTAGCAACCTAGTAGACATCATGCTTGACTCAGAAGAACATTGGTCCGCTGTCAGTAACATGGCAAGGATAGTAATTACCAAGCTGCGTCGCAATGAACAACAGCGCAGATTGTTACGTAGAGGCAATAGGCCACACCCCCTCCCGTGAAGTAGTACCTAGTAATTCTTAACGGTATTAGGAATCACCAAATTGCGTCACGCTGAACAGCAGCATAGATTTTCAAGAAGAGGCAATAGGCCGCTCACCTCCCAGAATTAACACTTAACGATAAGTAAATGCCAAACTGCGACGTGCTGAACATCAGCGCAGATTTTCATGAAGAGGCAATAGGCCGCTCCCCTTCCCGTGAAGTATTACCTAACGGTCGTCCCGCGGGAGGGAAATGGAGCTGGGGTGGGGTTTTTAGTGGGTAAGTCGAAAGACAAGTCTCACACTTTTCGGCTTTCAATGCTTTTTGCCACCTCCAAAAAAAAAAAAAAAAAAAAAAAAAAAAAAAAAACACGCTAAACCTACTGTCTTAATACGAGTCAACTTCAAAAAAACGAAGCTTATACGTATCGAAACTCCAAACCAGGACGTACTGACGCTTGAAGTGGGTGGCACGCTGGTTACAATTGAGGGCATAGAAAACTTCTGCTACCTTGGAAGCATAGTGTCAAAAAATTGTGGAGCGGAAGCTGATGTAAGTTCCCGCATAAACAAAGCTCGCCACGCTTTCCACAGGATGAATCGAATCTGGTCATCAAGGCATATCAGCACAAACAAAAAATTGCGAATTTTCAATACAAGCATCAAACCACTTTACCATTTACTTTATGCGTGCGAAACATGGAAAGTCACAGATACCATATGCAATAGCCTACAAACATTTATCAACAGATCTTTGCGCATTATTCACCGCATATTTTGGCCAAGGGTTATCACCAACGAAAATCTTTTAAATATTTCAATGTACAAGCCCATCGCAGCTGATTTCAAAGAAAGGAAATGGTGCTGGATGAAGCACACCTTACGCAAAGAGGACAATGGCATCGCAAAGATGGCCCTAGAATGGAACCCACAAGGCTCCAGAAGAAGAGGACGACCACGAACAACTTGGATGCAATCAACACACGCAGAATACCAATCAAGATATTCCTGCCATGAAATTCGAAAAATTGCACAAGATCGCTCACGTTGGTCTGAGTTTGTTTCCGCCCTATGCTCTGATTAAGAGCGGTATTTCTTCATACAATATAACTATTATATATAAATAATTTCATGTACAAACTATTTATTGTTAATTTGGCAAGAGATATCAAGGAATAAAAAAAAAAAAATAAATTATAAATAAACACATTTTTTACATTCTGATAAAAAAATAAATTTCAAATTAAACATTGCAAAAAATGTTTGCTGTATTGCTTAATTGCATTTTCACTTACAGCTACCCAACCAATGTGAATTTCAATTATTTTGAAATGTAAATAAAAATACAAATTATCTTAAATAAGTATTTAATTAGAACTTGTTCAGCATACCAATAAATGGTAGAACCCCATTCATATGTAGTCAACGCAAAATGTTTCTAAAACACATTATAAAGCATTCCTACGTAAAATAGAATAAACCAAACTATCACATTTTTAACTGCTGCCCGGGGCTGTGGTCAAGTGAGTCACTGCCCATCAAACTAGTATAAACTATATAATTTTGTGTGATACGTATTAATAGCATGTGACGGATAATTTATATGTTTAACCACTATGTTGGAAATTTTATTTTTCTATACTCGTATAAAGCGCACGTGAAACAAACTAAAGACTTAAGGCGCGAACTTTCAACCCAACGCAATATGGCACTTGCCAAAGTGTAAAGTAAGAATATTTACATTTTCAGAAAACAAATATCAATAAGTTGGGAACTCCAAGCTTAATGGGTTTACCAATATTTGTTTACAAAATAACAACATAAAATATGCCGGCATAAAATAGAATAACCGAATATTTATATACAAATACGTAGTTGAATATTGCGGATCCATGCCATGGTTTGCTTGTGAATCACAGCTGAGATGAAGAATTGAATATATTAACTGTATTCGTTTGTGTGATATGCATTAATTACTGGGGAATGGTAATTAAAATGCTTAGCAATTATGTTAAAAATTTTATTTTTCTATTGTTTCAAAAGATTGATGACGCGAACTCCCAACTGACTAAAATACGGCGCTTGCGCAGGTGTAAAAATATCAGTGTTTACACCTTCTGAAAACAAATATTAGCCTATAAATTGCATTTGCATGTCAATACTAAATTATACAAACACATAAGATTGAAGTATGAAATTAATTGCAATTTAATTTGCGCAAATATTGACAATTGGAGAGTTTAACAAAACAGCGTATGAAAAATAAATCCCCGTAAATATGTACACATGTAAGTGAAATACAAGTGAATTAGCATGCAAAAGTGGCAACGGTTGAAAAGTACTGATTGATATCGTTAGAAATTTACATGCGATACGCTGGTCAGCGCCAGCGGCGTTACTCAGATTGGAGGCGATTGAAACCAACATTTCCAGCATATTTTTATATGTAGTGTAGGCAAGTTTCTTGGAGGATTACAGGCGAAAAAAACAAAACAATAAAATTAATATGAAGCACAAGATAACCATCGGTGGTCAAAGAAAAAGAATGAGCAAACAAATTTCCATAGACAGTGTCAGCGCGGTAATTCAAATGGTGCATAATCCGAACTGAATTTATGGCTTATTGCATGCCCAATAGTTAACGCATTGACGTCTCGCTTTTATTGAACATTTGTAGGTGACCGAGATCGAGAAATCTCGTCTATTGGACTCAGTCTGACTAAATAAAAAATATTTCTTCAAATTTATATCTGATTTCAAAAATTTCTCGAAATTTTATTACATGTTTCCCAAAGTAATTTTCAGGTCTAAAATCACCGGTCTTTTAGTACACTTCAACAAAATATTACCGGTCGGCAAATTTTTTAACATATTAAAAAAAAATTTAAAAAATTATAATAAACAGCTGCAATTAGTTTATTATAATTTTTTATGTTCAATCGTTCGGCGCTGGTATTTTCTTTACATCAAGCGAAAATTTGCAATCACGCAATCCATGGCTAGCATATTTTAGCATAACTGGCAATCTTTAAATATCTATAGTAGTGCCCCCCGTTATTGCCCTCAATAAAAATAATCGCCATTCCTAGGTGGAACATAGGACTTCTCGGTTTCAGTGATGGATAAATTTAAGATGAGTAAGGGCTGATCCTCCTCCCCCACAAGTGCCAGAGAGAATAATTGGAATCAGTTCAGCAGGAATCATGAATTGGAAGAGCAATGGTCCGATCTAGAACGCTGCAGAGCTGCAAAGTGTTTTGTGACAAGTCCGAACAGAATACTGTCAAACTTTCTACTAAAACTTGGAAAGATGGTCGGTGTTATTACGGGACACAACCCATCGGGTCAGCATATAACCACCATTGGAATCATTGAGGATCCTATGTGCCTGTCTTGTTTGGAGGAGGGAGGCGAATAGCACTGAGCACTCTCTCTGTGAGTGTCCGGCCTTTGCTAGAGCAAGGCTACGAGTTTTGGGTTCCGATGTCATGAGAATTAATAATATTCGTTCTCTAAAACTGGAGGATATTTACAGATTTGCCAAAGAATACCAAATATTTTAAGTATTTCATAAGAAAAAAAAATATTCCGAACATTCATTCGAGTATTTGATTGTTGTTCATTTAACAGGATGTTTGGTGAGTGTTGCTGAAATTGCAACATTGCAACTGAAATATTCAACTAAAAAAGTTGACCTACGAGTCTACGTTTGATGGCTGACGAGAAAAAAGTGTAATAAACGAGGACACACTTTTATCTCTGTTCATCAAATTAGGTTTAACAATTTATGAAAGCACTTCACAAAAATGGACAATGTTTTAAGTTTATTTGTAAGAAATATTCATGAATTCATCTGGTAGCGGCAGGCAGAAAGCAAAATAGATTAACGAAACCAACACAAGACTGAGCCTTGTGGAGTGAATAAGGTAACAAATATTATATTTAAGAAAATCATGGATTAAGTACTAAGAAATTTTCAGTTATCTCTGACTCAGGTCGAACAGCTCGTGTGGAAACCTTACTAGGGTTTAGTCAAAAATTGTTTAGTAAAATTCCTAAAAATTCGTCCTAAACAAGAAAGCTGATAACTACATTGTCAGACTTTTTTGGAGAGATTCAAGGATTCAGCCCATTATAAGAGCTGCTAGCTCTCTTCATTTCGGTTGTAAAAACGCGTTTTCTGTTTCAATGATTTTTTGACTCGATCAAACAAAAAAATCGTTTGGTTCCGGGACAAAAATTCACGGATTATGAAGGCACTGTGTGACGGTGCAAAATCCACGAGTGGTTTTCCAACAAATCCTTATTTTTTTGGCAAATTTCTTAATTTACACATCTTCTTCTTCTTCTTCTTGATTGGTGCGTTAACTACTTACGCGATTTGGGCCGAGTTTAATTAATCGCTACCTGGCGCCAGTTGGAAAATGAGGCCATCCTATTCCTTTGCTACCAACTGGTACCGCATCGAATACTTTCAGAGCCGGAGTGTTTGTATCCATTCGGACGACATAACCCAGCCAACGTAGTCGCTGGATCTTTATGCGCTGCACTATGTCCATGTCGTCGTAAAGCTCATACAGCTCACTGTTCCTTCGTCTACAATCCTCGCGATCGCTAACGTGCAAAGGTCCAAAAATCTAGCGCAGTCAACAATTACACGCTCTTAGAAAAAATTGTGCCTGAGCGATCAAGTTCTGCGGCGCGCACAATCTTTTCCAGTAGCAAGTTAAAGAAGTCACACGACAGCGAGTCATTCTGTCTGAAACCTCGTTTGATATCAAACAGTTCGGAGAGGTCCTTCCCAATTCTGACGGCGCTGCAAGTATTGAGCAACGTCATTTGGCGTAGCCGGGACAAAAACGTCTTATAACATCAAAATAATATCCCTTATTAACTGTCTGACCTTCTGGAAAAAAATTCGTGGTGTACAATACCGTGGAAAGCCATAAAAGCAGTGAGCATTACTTTCTTTTTTGACTGAAAATCACGAGTTTATTTTGGTTCATTCGGAGCCCCTCCATTTATTCGGAGCTCTCCACTCACTCGCGGGATGTCTGGATGTCTCATTTAAGAACTCAAATCAGAACTACCCTAGAGCGTCACCTTCTTTCGGGAACGTTTCACTGTGATATTTTTCTTATACCTCTGTACCTTGAAATTGCTAAAAATTTGTATGTATAAAATTATATATTTTATTTAGGGCATCTGGGGCCATCGTTATGAATAAATTTTATTGAAAATAATTTCACAACATTTCCCATTATTATACGATTTTGATTTAAAATTTCATGATCCTTGTTCTAGTTTTGAATATGTAACCTATAATGTTATGATTGCGAATTAATGCATTAAGAAACGATTCGCCAATATACATATTTCGTTAATTCAAATCAAGTTATGCAATCATTAATTCGCATTAGCGCGCTAACACTGCATTTTTTCTATAAATTAATATGCGCAAATCATTTGCAAATCTGTTTGCAGGTACAGTCAGGAAATCAAGGCTCAGGCACACGTTCACTGACTCAAGAACTGCTGTCAGCGTAGAAGCGTTGATGAGGAGACTTTGCAGGAATTTCACTTAAGGATCAACAACATTTATTTGCATATTTTATGCAACACTATTTGCCGAGAGTGACGCATGCAACGCGTGTTGAGCATTTTCAATGTAAAATAGAAATATTTTCTTCGCATTTTTTCCATTTTTTCTTCACATACATACAAATGTACGTAACACTGCGTAATATTGTAGGCATGAAATATTATTTATTTTTAAAAGCGCCCTCACGCATGCGTTGCGCTCGGAATAACTAATCAAATACATTTTAGCTTAGCAACGGAGTGTGCGTATAAATAGATATCACATGCATGCGTGTGTGTGTACCTATGTATGTGCATAGGTATGAGTGTAGAAACGCACGCGGAAGACAGCAAGCGAAAAACAAGAAAGCGAAAAGAGAATTTAAAAGTAAAAGAAGTTATCTTTTTCTTTCTAGCCGTTAGCGCTGTCGCTTTTCAACGCCACTAAAGCGAAAAAATCCCCTGAACTTAGTAATGAAAAGAATTGAAGAGTCCACTTGTTAAGAAAACACATTTTTTTGTTCTTTAATTTTAAATTCATTTTTAGCACATTATACAACTCTTGATTTCAACTTTTTTGCAGGCGTGCTCCATAATTAATGAGTCAATATGTATTACATAAGATGAAAAATTATATTCTAATTTTAATATTTATGAAATTTGAATTGATTATTGACCCGCGCAAGGCACGTGTCTTCACTCTTTTCCATTACTTTCGTAAGCTTAGCGAAGATTTTGAAAGGTGTCGTATGACTTTGATTCATTGGCATGAGTTTTTATGTATTTTTTAATTTTTTTTTTAATTTATTCATTCTTTCATCAATTAAAGCAAAACTCAAATAGAAAACTAATGCCAAAGCTGAAATATAATATATGGGGGAGATGCATTAGTCACAATTCAAAAAGTGTATCTGCGGATTAAGTTTTGACTTGAAAGTCTCTCGTGAGTTAGAGAATATATCTATATTTTTACAAAATTAGTTAGAGTGCCTTATACAACGTATCGCGGTTCATTATGACTAAAATTGGTCTTTTGATAAGGAAAATGGGTTTCTGAGTCTAAGGTTTCGAGTAGGACAATTAAAAAGCATTAGCACGAATAAGAAGTGACATTTTATATGATCCGTGGCTATGTCGCTTATAAGCATTATCGATGAAATTTTTTTTCGCAATTCTAAAGTTGGCAATGCTAACAAAAAGCAATCTACTTTTACATGCAGGTACACTACAAGGCCAATGGCAAATATAGTGTAACGTTTCTGAACCTTCTCAATTCTTAAAGATGCACCCATATATAGTAGAATGGATCCCAAATAAAGCTGCAATATTCGAGGTTTGATCTAACAAAAGAAAAATACAAATTCTTCAGCGTAGAAAGATCCTAGAACTCTTTTGAATTCCTTATTACAAAGCCGAGCATATACCCAAACTAGACAATCGTAATGTCTATGTGCTACGAAAAAGACATTTTCAGTTAACTCTAAAATAAGTAAGTATGACGTCCAAGTCTTCCTTTTCATAAATTACAAACAAAATCATAAATTTACCCAACTTGCAATCGAAATCAATCGCAACTTTGCGTCTACTGAAGGACAAGTGCTGGCATTTACTAACATTAGGAGGTAAAGATTTGTCATCACGCCAGTTACGTCTTCTATATATATAATTGCCGCGTACACCCTGGGTGTTTCAATGAGCTCCTGCTCCTATTGGTGGTGTGCGTCTTGATATTGTTCCACAAATGAACTCCGAACGACAGATATTTTTCTGAGGAGCTTTCTCATGGCAGAAATACAATCAGAGGTTTGCCATTTTCTGCCGAGGGGCGACCGCTATTAGAAAAATGTTTTTATTAATTTTTGTGTTTCACCGAGATTCGATTCTATGTTGCCTCTGAATTCCAAATTCTTCTATACGACTGTAAATTTCCAGGTCATCTGCATACATCTGACAAAGCGATCTAACAAAAACGTCTCGAATATCATTAACGTAGATTAAGAACAATACTGGCACACCAGAGGTAACTTTGATAGCAACTGATTTTATATTGTTTATACGAACGAATTGAGTTCTATCTGTGAGATAAGATGCAAACCACACTTAAGGGGGGAGCCTGGTTTATGAGGTCTAAAAATTGCATCTCTTTGCGATTTTTTTTTTTAAGGAAAAAATTAATTTAGCACTGCAAAGTTTTTTCTATCTTTTAATGAACATTTAAAAAGTATAAAAAATTTTTGTACTGGTTAAAATAAGTTCAAAAAAATGTTTAACATAGAAATTAGTAGCGCGCTGCAACGCTGGAGTTTCCAACTGGCGTACAAGATACAGCTCGTAATTATTATCTAAAGCAAAAAATTCAAATTGAGTTCTAATTATCATGATTTTTTATTCTAGATGAACTAAAAAAACGAGAGAAATTCTAAAATTTCAACTTTTTGGAGGTTTTAAAGAAAAAAATGCTTTTCTATAAAAAAAATTCCCTTCAACTTGGTATAAAAATCTTGAAAAATTTTTTTTAATCTATTTTGTTAGTTCAAATAGAAGAGAACTTAATACTGAAGGGAACAAGCTATGATTCATTTCAAAAGGTTCATTAGTTTTTTTTTCATTTATGTACGCCAATTCAAAGAAATCATAAAAATGAAAAGTCGAGAAAAGAAGCGGTCACAGCGTAACTACCTTACGCTCGCCTACCTTTGGCTTTGTATCTACGGAAATATTGAGAATTAGGCTCTGTAACTTTGTGTGAATATTCTGAAATATTTTGGGAATCGCTTAAAACGAAAAAAAAATTGATTTTGTTGACCTTATAAACCAGGCT
>JAYXIM010040406.1:0-23898 GCA_037575425.1 Anastrepha fraterculus
TCAAGTGAACGGACGTGTTTATAAATCGCTCTGCGAAATAGCTACCAAATCCCGGTAAAATATCCGCATATTTGATAAATTAACGAGATAGTGACTCTAAATATCAAATATCAAAAGTGCCAAACTAATTCGCTAAGTTGCGCTTTGTGACATTCAACTACCAAAAAACAAAAAAAAAAAATAAATAACTAAACTAGTGCATATTTACAAATGAGTGTCCAACGCTCTCCTCCGTGCGAGCGTAGGCGCTCTCACAGTGTAAACAATTTGTTAAGTAATCAACCGCTTGCGGTCCGACCAAATGCCGTACTCTCGCACGCGAATAAGCTTAACAAAGAAAGTGATCAAATCCACACTCCTCCTATAACTGAAAATGTTCTAGCTGCTCTACTAACATCTTCAACAAAGATCACCACTACATCAACATCCTCCGCAACAACAGCTACTCTTGCTCTCGCAACACTCACAACAAACACCAGCACGACAACGACAGCCTCAGCAATAACAACCACGGTATCATCATCAGCGACTAACGCAAAGTCTATAATGTGCACGACACTAAAAACATCTATTGCTGAGCAACCCAACAACTCAAAAAAAGCCAAACACCCAAGCGTTTACGCAGTTCTCCAGAAAAAGCAGAAATAAATGCAAACAAGAAAACAAGGAAATTGTCCTCAAAACAACAACAGCTCACATATTGGCTGAGCAAACCACCGTCAGAGAATAGATTTGATATACTGGACCAAGAGAACGAATTAGAAGAGAACGAATTAGAAGAGAATGAAAAAGAAGAGACGCAAACTCTTAATTCAATAACAACAAAGCCCAAATATGTACCAAAGCCACCACCAATCTATGTACAAAAAGTCCAAGTATTAGGCACTCTTATCAAAGCTCTTAATGAATGTATACAAAATAACTATGAACTAAAAGTACTTAAGAACAATGAAATAAAGATACAAACGAAGGAATCAACGCATTATTCAGCAACAATAAAACTTCTTAAAGAACGAAATACTCAATACTATACATTCCGACCAAAGGAAGAAAAAGGGTTTAAAGTAATTCTGCGCAATATGCATCACTCTACAGACATAAATGACATTAAATCTGAACTCGCTGAATACGGTCATGATGTAACAAATATTTTCAACATCCTCAAAAGCGACTCAAAACAACCTCTACCTTTATTCTCACTGGAAATTAAAACAAATAGTAACAACAAAGATATATACAATATTACAAATCTATTGCATTGTAAAGTAAAATTCGAGCCCCCACGTCAAATAAGGTCTCTTCCACAATGTCTCAACTGCCAAAAATATGGGCATACTAGAAACTATTGCACCGTAGAGCAGCACGTATTTGCCATTGGAGTTAAACAATGGTAAATTATACTCAATTGTTTCCTCATACTGTCAAAATACATTTTAGCTCAAAAATTCACCCTTGTTTTCCATATTCTTGCGCCGATAGCCTCTTTTGCCCCTCTATCAGTTGCCATCAGTTGCAATGAAACCTTGATTCTTAACGATAATACAAAATGGAAACGAAGGCTCAAACGGAAAAAACTTTCAGATTTAACTAATAAATAAATAAAAATCAGTTAAAAGTATGAATTGTATTTTGTTTGAGTATTAACTTAATTTATTTGTTGTAACAAAACTCCAGCCAGGCACTGCTCGTTAGTATATATATGTAATGTTATACTAGTTGCAACGAAAATACTAATAATAAAAAGAGTTGCTATCAGAAACTCGTCCATCTCTTCAATTGGCTTGAACGATGCAGAGGAAATGTAGACATTCATCTCTAGTTTTATCAACATTTATTATAAGGCCAGGTGCTACGCAGGTGTGAGAGTGTCCAGTTTTGATTGCAGAAAGGGTTTTTTAGCTGAAAGAAGCACCATGTGCTCCGCATGACTTAGCCCTTCAGGTGTTGCATGCATATTGATACCATAAATACCTTCTTTCAGGCTTCTCGTATATTGCTGGCACGTGCCCCATCAATAACGATGGAGAAACCGGAGCGGCGAAACAAAGCAGTCCTTCCGGTTAGTGCAAAACTCTCTTCATCAGAAAACGGCATATTCTCATTAATTAGTCGACATATTTTAACTGGTGTGTCTTTCCGGGGTAAAGCGTCCAAGATATTTTTCTCACCCCAGCGCTCAAATACCTTTTCGATATACATACATATATGCAGCGGATCTTCTAACTCGTTAACTTGCTCCGCTATAATGCACAATATGACGATATGATCAATTCATAATCTGTTCGGTGTAAAGCTGACTTTTTCTTCGCGAAGGGTTTTATCAATTTTATCACCAATTTAGAATTATCCAGCCTTCTGGCATCTTCTCAACTTCCATATGGGACTGAAAAATGGAGGCAGGAAATAGGGGGACTTATTTTGGTTTTAATTACCATTGATGTATAACATAGGCCACCGTAGACGAATGGCCTAATGAAAGTCCCATTTGGTACTTCCCGGGTTCGAAACCACCTTTGGGTTGGAACCACCAAAATGACAGAAAAGGATTATTTGTTACGCCTAGAAGTGCATTTCTTCAATGAAAAAGGGTTATAAAAATCCTGTACTGCCGGAGGCAGCGCAAAACTGCAGGTCCCTCCATATATGGCAAATATCAAGACGAACACCACAAATAGGAGGAGATCGGCTAAGCGACCAAAACAGGATGCAAGCATGAATTAGATGCGTGGCTAGTGGCCAGGTTGGTTAATGTCAAAGATACCACTTCATTTGCTAGTTTTAGAACGATTGGAGGCAGACACACAGAGAAGATTGCCAAAACCTTCATTGGCTCAACGAGTCTGCCAGCAATCATACGCGAAAAATTTGAACTTTATTTATTATCATTTTGACCGGAAGTGCCTCATCCAAGCGGAAAAATTTGTAGGAAAAATTCAAAAGGAATTGATTGATTGACGCGATTTTGGCCGAGTTTAACAAAGCTAGCAAGTCGGAGGGTTCCCTTCATAATTTAAGTTTGCTCTGGGTGTTAGTCACCAGATAACCGTCTTTGTTCTTACAGATAAACGCCCCGGTCTTTAAACCTTCTGCAAGACGCCGAACTTTCTGGTAGAATTTTCGGGCGTTGTTCCTATTGGCCAGCATCTCAACCTCCTCGCACTCACGTATTTCGGCCTCTCATTTCTTCTGTCGAATAATACGTCTCTCTTCGTTTCTTAGTTCTCGGTAGCGATCCCACATGGCTCGCATTGCGCCCGATCACAGCATGGCTCTTTAGGTAGCATCTTATTTTTCTGCGGCAGCATCTTTTCTTTCTGCGGCAGCATGACAATCCTCGTCGTACCAGTTGTTTTTTCGGGCTCGCCGGAATCCGATTTCTTCTTCGGCGGCGGTACGTAGAGAACGAGGAATGTTGCTCCATTGCTCGTGCATGCCGGATTATTGGGCTGTACTCTCTGTGTAATTATCCGAGTCGCTGTTGGGTCCTTGGATCGTACGTACATCTAATGCTCTAGAAGCGTGTATTCCATCTATCACAACATAATCGGTCTGGTTTTGCGTTTTTCGATCAGGACACAGCCAGGTAGCTTGGTCTATCTTTTTATGCTAGAATCTGGTGCTGCAGACTACCATGTTTCGGGCCCCGGCGAAGTCGATCAGCCTCCGTCCGTTTGTTTCGTTGTGCAGGCTGCATTTTCCGACTAAGGGACAAAAAATTCCCTCCTTGCCCACCCTGGCGTTGAAGTCGCCAAGCACGATTTTTATGTCGTGGCGGGGGGAGCGCCCATAGGAACGTTCCAAGCGCTCATAGAAGGAATCTTTGGTCGCATCGTTCTTCTCTTCCATCGGGGAGTGGGCACAAATTAGCGAGATGTTAAAAAAACGTGCTTTGGCGCAGATTATTGCGAGACGCTCGTCCACCGGAGTGAACGACAGTACCTGGCGACGAAGCCTCCCACAACAAATCCGACACCAAATTTGCGCTCCTCTACATGACAGCTGTAGTAGACGTTGCAAGGTCCTATGTTTTTCTTGCCTTGCCCCGTCCATCAAATCTCTTGAATGGCAGTGATGTCAGCCTTTACTCTCACGAGGACATCAACCAGCCTGGCAAAGGCACCTTTCCTATTAAGGGACCGGACATTCCAGGTGCATGCCCTCAAATCATATTCCTTATTTCGTTTGCAGGGGTCGTCATCTGTAAGGCTTTTTTAATTTTTTCATTGGCGCGGATTTTTATGTGGTGGGTCTCAAGCCCAGCGCACAACCAGCTATCCTGGAATGCTTCGATTTCTCAGGTGTTCAGAAGCTACCCAGAGGATACTTGGGCTAATCCCGGAAGTTGTGAGCTGCTTGAGCCATATGCAGGAGAATCGTCCTGGCCACTCCCAAGTGAATGGCGAGCAATAACTTTCCCGACTTGAGTGGACTTCTACATATGGAACCATCCCCCATCCTGGTGTCCACCCTAGTCCATTGAAATTAGGTTTTAGCATTTCTCATGTACATTCGAAGAAAAATTACACGGTAGATGGCGTAGATTACAGGATCAGTTTTCTTATGGATTTAGTATTCATCAGGCCATATTTGATATACAAATTTACCCCTTACCATTTTTCAGTAGACTTCAAAACTGGCGCCCATCTCTAGTTAGAATAAATATTACTGCTTATGACTTTACTAGTTCTGTGGCACGTGTTGCACGGCAAATGTTTCGTATGTTTTTCACATCAGTATGTATTAGTGGCCAGCTCATATCTCAGCACCCAAATCGCATATGTGCGAGTTGGCCCTATATTTTATTTTTCTCGCGTTTTTGTTTTGTATTATTGCACACTTAGTCTACACACGAACGAATATGATTTTACCATAAAAACACCAGCTAGCCATCTCCACAAGTACTGACACATCCACTGCTGGAAGAGCTATGCGTCCATGCACACAGTACACACACAATGTACACATGCACCCGTACGAGTAATTCGACGCGCATATTGCACAAATTTGTTCTCTATAAATTTTATAAACAAAACTCACCAAACACGCAAAAATCTACCAAAAAAAAGCAAACAACATGAAACGAAATGAAATTTCGTGTTCGTTATTTGGCTCTGTTTTCAACTTCAAATGCTGAAGGGGGAGCTAGATTGAAATTTTTGGGCCGAACGAAATGGTAGTAGCATGGACCCGTCCATCGGACTCCCATACTGGTTTTGGTAAGAAAACTCTGTGTTGAATGAAATACGAAGCATTACAACGAGGTAAAAAGGGAAGAACGGCTCAACCGAACTGAAGCTGACTGAAACTATGCTCGGCGGTCGATGCTCGATGCTCGGCGAAAAGAGATAAAGCAATAAATTCTGTCAGAAATTTAATTTGATAATAAATCTTCGCTTCTAGCGTTTCGGAATTTATTTTGGCTCACATTCACACGCACACACATGCATGAATAATACGGCCGAAACACTCTAGAAAACACGCACGCATACAAACAAAAAATTATAGCAATGCCTTTGGGGGGCGTCTGAAAAAAGTGCAGGAAAGGCAAAAAATAAAAACCGAAACGTGCGTTAATGTTGGCAATGTGCGGGGAGTACCGCCTTGAAACACGACACTTATGGATGTACTTCACCGTGAGGGCTCACGAGCCTGGAGGAACTCTCATACACACAGTCGTCAGCACTTGTTAAAAAGGAAGCGCTATTGTCCTTTATCCGCTAGTCATTTTCTAATCTGAGTCATAATGAACGAAAATACACTTCGTGGTGTGCTCCTGCACACATGAGCTACAAGCAAACAAGCATGCCAACATACGCACATATACACGCACATGTGTTGAGCTCTTTTTACAATGGCTCAGATAAAATACTCACACTCCACTACCACTGGAGGCGGTAGAGATTCAAATGCATTGTCAAAGCAACACTTTCACTATCGCCTAACCGTTCCACTGTTGGTGTTCTTGCGATGTCCTTTTTCTTTCTGTTAATAGAAGCGGAGCAACTGGAAATCCGGTGCTGCCATCGTTCATTCGTGCACTTTCGCCTTATCGCACTTTTTCTGAGTTTTCATGGCGTCGCAGAAGATCCATGCCTGAGCATTTGACAAATGTCTGCGGAGACGCATCTAAACAAGGCTCAAGGGCAACTAGCTTAAATAACTCAAAGATTTGGAGGAGAGCGCACAAAAGATGTTTAGAAAAATTCCATATAAACAGTAATTTACGGCAAAGAGTGTAGAACAAACATGAAATATGGGAAATTTGCTGCGTTCCTCTTTCTTTCTTCTTCCCAGTTGATTTGACACAATTTTCAAACTGAATTGGGAAAGCATTAGTTCTTCTAATTTAAAGTATTTATCTTACTATGAATTTTATTTATGACTAAAAAGAAATAATTTTAAACGCAAAAGGATATTTAAGAGCAAAATGATAAATTACTTATCTAGGGATTTGCTCCAATATTTTAAAACGCGATGTAAGTATCAAAATACAGTCACCGGAATACTTCTTCTAGTCTAGTCTAAGCTTCTGCAGCAAGAAAAGCTATCATTGTGGGGCAAAAACTAAGAGTTGTTTTGGCACAAGTCTGCTCTGTTTTTGCGAATAGTTTGGTGCAAACGACGCATAATACCCAAATAAAATAATGACGGTATTATTTATTTATTTGTTTTACTTATGTAACTCGCTGTGCATAAGACTGATTTCTTTTAAGGCCATCATATTTTCTACGTTCATGTGTATTATACCTTATAACTGAAACATTTGAAAGATGAAGAAGGAAAATAAAAATAAAAATATTTAAAAATAATGAATTTTACTTCAGATTCGGTGTACATGATCCGAACACCCCATATATGAATTAATTTTATAACCGCGACAGTTACAACTGGTTCAAAATCGATCGATGCGCACTCTGCAGCATTTAAGCTCAAATTATTCAATCTGGCTCAAATAGAAATCGAGTGAATATCATTAATCATTAACTCTGGCTATTAAGACCAATTAACATCGGCCGTACACAAGTGTTTGAAAGCGCTTTTACAGCAGTGGACGATATCATTAATGATAATGCTGAGAAGAATTGTGCCTAATATGGGCCCTTGTTGCACTACCAAGGGATGTCCTCATGGCTTAAAACATCCGTTTTTAATTACAACCCATTGCTAATGACTACTGAGGAAGTTTGCGAGTAATAATCAGGAAATCTAATATATTTGCTTAGTTTTAGTTAAAGTTCACCACGATCAACCTTGTCAAAAGCCTTGTCTGAAAAATCTCGCAGGGTTACAAAAGTAAAGTCATCTGAATCGAACGCATGTCTAATATCATCGGCTACATAACACTAAACATAGTTGTAGTATAGCTCTGACCCCATCTGTACCCAGAGTGGTTCACTTATCTTCTTCAAAACATGAGATATGATTTTAAAGCTTTCGTTCGTGCTCTGATGCCATTCAATTACATCTGTAGGTAACCTGCATCCAACAACAAGAAAGTAGTAAATGTTTACCGAAGAGCGACTGCAAAGTACATAGTTCCCATCGCAGATAATACGTTCGAAATAAATAATGATGCATTTAATGCTATCGCGGTCTTATCCAAGCCACATGACTAGTGATCATTATATACCTATTTGATACTTATTTCTGGTAGCGAAACAAAGTAACGAGAACTGAATCGGCAAAAGGTATAGTGCACCAATATTCAAGCACCAATGAAAATTTTTACGTTAAAGATATTAGACTTTTTTTAATTTTTGAGATAAAAATTAAACTCATTTTTTTTAGTTTTGTTTGAATTTTACAAAGGAAAATGCACACTACTTTAAATTTTTACGTTTGGCATAAGATATTGAGAAAAAAAATCGTTCCGAGGTTCAAAAAAGGAATTTCTCTAAATATTTGGTGGTTTCTTTTCTGTGTGAATATATTTTTTGCTGTCTCGAAAAGTAGTTAGTAAGAGATGGAATACTTCCCCCTTGTATTACAATTCTTATACATATTGGGCATGCTGCAAGTTTGTTGGAGTTAACCGTTGCGAAGATTTTTCAAGCGGAAGATATTGAGCCATTGCAAAATGGCAACCCTTCCAAATCAGTTACACGCAGAAGTTACAATCTAAAAAATAACGCCAAATTGAAATTTACTTGGCTACTTCCCCATGATGGAGTGAATTTATGGTGAATGATAGTTATAGCGCTGTCATGTAGAAACAACTAGTATAGGGTGGACCATGTAAAATTTGCTTTTTGAATCGGCTATAAAAAATAACGAATCAATATTTTTTCAAACTTTTTTTTTTATTGTGAAGATTGAACATTGTCATATATGAATGAAAAATAATATCGTTCAAATGACTGCCACGACTGGCTTTACAGTAGGCCATTCAATCAACCCAATTTTTAAGCACATTTTCGATTGTTTGGGCTCCAATTTCATGAATGGCAACTTCGATTTCGTGTTTAAAAGCATCAATAGTCTCTGGATGGTTCGCATAGCATTTGACCTTAACGGCTCCTCACAAAAAATAGTCCAACGGGCTTAAATCACAGCTCCGAGGCGGCCAATTGATATCGGAATTTCGGCTGATTATTCGGTTTTCAAAAACGCTAGCCAAAAGTTCGAGTGTAACTTTGGCAATGTGCTAAGTTGCACCGTCCTGTTGAAACCAAATGTCGTCCATGTCATCCTCTTCAATGTTTGGAAACAAAAACTCGTTGAGCATGTCACGGTAACGCTCGCCATTGACTGTAACCGCGGCTCCTCGCTCATTTTCGAAAAAAAATGGCCCGATGATGCCGCCAGACCAAAAACCGCACCAAACAGTGACTCGTTGTGGATGTATTTGCTTCTCTACAGTAACGTGTGGATCTTCTGAGCCCAAATCCTACAATTTTGCTTATTGACGTAGCCACCGATGTGAGAATCAGAAAAGAAGAAGAATACTCACCACTTTGGAAATAGGTTTTCAATATTTTCCAATTTTGTTCAAGCGTATGGCATCCCATTTCGTAAATGTCTAACCTTTAAGTAAATTATGAACACATTTGACATGTCATTTGTGTTACCATTCTCAAAAAAAAAATAGGTGGTTCAAAAAGCAAACGCTATATGGCCCACCCTGTACTGCACTCGAAGAAGTTGCTTCAGGAAAAAAGTATCGAGTATTTCCTTGCAAAGCATCGCGAAATCATTACCCATGGCCCGCTCCGAGTCAGTAGTCTCAGCATTATCTTATACCAAACTTACGTGTATACTTTAAAGGGATGGCCCACGCGAATTCTCGACAATAGGATATTCGAGGAACTCATGAACGAAGGATTTTCTGCAATTTTTTGGTTCCTACGATGACGATCTGTAAAATTGTTACAATATTTATACTCCTAGTATCCGAATAGTAACAGAGAAAGTGAAAGAAAATAGCCTAATGTGGCTATGAGTTTCTAATTTTCAACTAATCATCTCATTTGAGATACAAAGAATGACTAAACTCTCTTCACAGAGAACAAAAAAAAGTGTCTGTGGTGATGCTCAACACTTTCCAATATATTTACAAATGTCATGAGCAGTACTTTGCCCGAACTTTCTAGCCAGCCTTCTCGAAATAAGTGCCAATAAATGTACAACTTGTAGTTGTTTTTGTCCTATTAATTTTCTTAAATACAAAGCGAATAAATTTCATGTTTTATTCTAATTGATTTATTGCAGCAGAAAAAAATACGAGTATTTGATTTTCCATAAAGCAATCGAAACCAACATTCGAGTGGTAGGAAAAGAAAATGAAGGACTTGCTGCCGACAAAGCCGCAGGGAAATTATGGCCGATATACATATGCATGTATGTATATATGTATATATGTATGTGTATATAATCACATCGCACATTTTGTGTGCACATACAAATATATTCATATTAAGCATGGCAAATACGGTATAATACATATAATATTAAAGTCCTGGTCTATCGCAAATGCACACTCACTGGCATACACATTCTTAAGAAACACATTTCATACATATTTAAGTGTATTTGTACAAGAATATTCAACGATTGCGAGTTGAAGTTCGAGCCAGTGCCAATATTTCTTAATACACGCATGGAAATGAACAGGAATTTCCCCAATAAAAGTTCGATGTCGTAAATTAACTGCAGAGCTCTGTTGCCACAGCCGCTACCGTTATTGTTGCTTTTTCTTTTGCTGTTGCTGTTGCTGTCGCTGCGTACTACTACCGCATATACATATCTAAGCACACATACGGTGGGGTTCTTCAGCTTTAGCCTCTGCCCTGGCTCTTGCTACTGCTGCTGAGGCACGAAAAAGTTTGAGCCACATTTGTAGTTGTGCTTGGTGAAAGGAGTAAATAACGGGTAAGCGAAGCTGGATGAGAACCATTGCTGCCAAGCAATGGTGTGTTGGTTGGTGTGTGAGTGCATGTTTCTATAGAGATATGCGATCAGTAAATACGCTTCCGCTTCTGTTACTAATGCATTTCCTATTTACTTTCCGGGGCTTTTGATACTCGTCCGAATATTTGTGCGCGGCCTTGTGGTTGGCTTTCACGTTGAAATTGTAAGCACTCAATGTACTTTAATATATTTACAGTTTACATCCAAAGGCGAAACTTTTGATTATTTAAATTTTGCTTCTTGTTGTCCATTTTTAAGTTTGTAATTTTAATAGATTTATCATCTCCAGGTGCTTCCCTGTCATTGCCGCGTTCGCCCACAAGCTGTAGTGCAACATCAGCACCATTGCAGCTACCAACAATTGCTTTTGTGCATCATCAACATTTTGAGTTTTTTATCCCTTATTCTTCCTGTAGCAGTAGCAGTACGGGTATTGTTGCACGTTGCACAAAGTCATTAATCTCACATGGCGCAATGTAGTAAAACTATAACACTTTGATATTTAGAAATAATTTTATATCCTTTTCATCCTTTCGCTGAACGGAAACGAGGGACCAGTGACGGCGATGCAACGCGCAAGTCGCAGGGCACATGTTGGATAGATTTATGGCCCGGCAACAGACTGAGTGGTAACTGTGGTGCAAACATTTCGTTGTAGCGATGTAGCAACAATATTAGGAAATAAAGTTCTTTAAGATGGAAATTAAGAAAAAACATAAACAACCGAAGGGAAACGTCCCACAGAATTGTAGATAGAGGAGTTTCACAACAATTTTTTTTGTATTCATTAATTATTTGTACATACGTACGTACTTCATAAAATAATATAATTAACAGCGTAAGGCAATATTTGCATTTCAGAAGTGGATTAAACAATATAAAAATTCGCACTGATTTTATTTAACGCACTGCCACATTTTAATTTTACTCATACGCCATGTGGAAAAAGTGATTACTCAGTGCATCTGTTACCTTGTTGTTGTTGCTGTTGGTGATCTGTTTGTATGGTGGATGGCAAGCAGGCGCATTTTAAATTATTAATTTCATAAATTTGCATGTAGAAAAGCATTCATGTGGCCGCTGCTTCCTTTGCGCTGATGGTTGTACTTTTGTTTTTGTTGATGCTGTTGGTAGTGGTAGTGGTGGCTTTAATGAAATATTGGCTGCACTGCATAAATCGCGCCATTGCGCGTAAGTACTCGTAGGTAAGCAATGTCCACACCGGCCGTGCGACTATTTATTGGTTTCTCACTTATAAATCAGCAAACCATAAACACACTTTCAACGTGCCACCATTCATCCGCCTTCAACCAACAACACAACACAGCATCCAACAAAACAACCGTTGCCTGAATCGATACTGCAACATTACTGCATTTATACAGAGCTTTCCAACTTCCAGCAGTCGTATGGTCGTATACGTGTACACACATACATATGCACAGTAGTTAAATAAGCCGCGTTTCTGCAACTTGATAATTTTTTCATTAATTAAAAATTTTTGCTTAATTAATTATTTAATTAACTGTAACGAAGTAGTTATGTTTAGTACTAAGTAAACCTTATCTATAACAGGCAACAATGACCAGGCTGGTTGATTGGTATAGGGTGAGTCAAGGTTTGTTTTTGTTTTTTGTATCAACCATACTTAGACATTTTTTAGAATCGTTGTACAATTCCAACTAAGATATTAATAAGCAATTTGCATTTGATAATGCAACTTGTTTCAAGAAAAGCTTTATAAAATGTAAGCGCTGTTCGCTCTCCATAAGGTCTACTAGCGTTGTGCGTGTTTTAAGCCGCATCGAGAAGAATTTAGCCGAAGTAAGCTGGTTGCTGCATCGTTGACATAATTTGATTCAAGGGTGATGCTTTGACAACAATTGTTTGTGTTATGTAAATTTTTTCCCCAGATAGTTTGTACTGTAGGCTTTGGCAAACTTATTTATGGAGCGATACGGAATTGAAAAATACGTAAAAGTTATCTTTATGAAAACGATTGTATTTTATGAAACTGGTTGTTCTGCAAGAGTGCATTTCGCGCTTTACGTGATTGTGTGATGAAGCACATTTTCACTTAGATGGATACGTTAACAAGCAAACTACCACTTGCCACACAGCGCATGAAGCAAGTGGTCCTATTGCGCACGAAGTTTATGGGACGCATTAGTTCACGAAGCAATGAGTTCAAATGGTCACCGAGATTCTCAGATTCGACACCATTGGACTTCTTTCTTGAGGCCAAGTGATAATTATGGTCTAGACCAATATTCCTGGACGATTCCAGAGCGAAGGTACAAAATGTGTCATAAATGATATACAGCACCAACTGCGCCAAAAAGTCATGGAAAATTTTAATATGCGAATTCTATGTAGTAGAGAAGTAGTAGTAGAGAAATAGTAGTGGGCATTTAATGGATATTGTGTTTTTTTTTCATATAAATGCCACAAACTAAAAATTATGATGAAATAAAAAAAATAATTTTGACACATTTTTTTGCATTTTATTTATACTTAAAAGTATCCACGGTCTTATTGAATCTCTCTGTTCCAAAACTACATAGTATATGACTGAACATTGAAAATGAAATTAATTTGTCATTATTGCTAAGAACGCACCAAAATTATGATTTTATCATTGAAAATGTTTCCTCGAAAATATCCGCAAGCGACACGACATAGAAATCGTCACGCATGGAAAATATGTGAACCAGTTAAACACTAAAACCCGATAAATGTATACATTTTATTTTTTATTTGACCATGTAGAGTTTTAGAACGCGGATTTTTCAAAATGTGTAGAAGTTGCAAGTTAGAAGGCGCAATTTTTGAATGTGTAGAATTTGGATGCAAGAACGCGCGGTGTAGAAATGCAGCGTCAGAACACAGGATGTATTTTCAAACATTCTCATAATTATCAGATGTGTAGATTTTAGATTATTTTTAATAAGTACAGGGTGAACGATATGAAGTGTTACCAACTTCACACTGTTTGTATCTGTAAAACAGCTCATGACATCAACGTCAAAATTGTTCCAATGACAGTTCAATATATTGTTTATAAGCCATCAAAAGCATTTGCGTGTCAGTTTTGTTGATTTTTTTTTTCTGTGATGGAATTCAAACGTAATAGTGTGATTGCGTTATATTTGGCTGGAAAATCACAACCAGCCATTGTTCGTGAGCTCAGTCACCTCAAAGAGAATAAAATGTTTGTGTATCGCACTATAAAACGTTACAATGATACTGGTAGCATTGCAAAACGCTATGGAGGTGGACCAAAAAAAAACCGCAACAACGCCAGAAATGGTTCGGAAAGTGAAGGCTCGACTTGAACGAAATCCACGTTGAAGTGGAAGAAAAATGGCCAAAGAACTGAAAACATCAGAAGACAGCATTCGACGCATATTGAAAAATGAGCTCAAGGTCAAGGCTTACAAGTTCCAAAAAGCACACGATCTTTCACCCCAACAAAAAAAAGTTCGGTCCGAAAGAGGAAAGGAGTTGTTGCGCTTGCACGAACGTGGCGAATTTCCTAACATTGCGTTTTCTGATGAAAAAAATTTCCCAATTGAGCAGTTCATAAACACTCAAAACGATCGTGTTTACTTGACTGAACACTCATGCGAGAATTTGAGCCTACGTATGGCCACTCGAAGCAATTTCCCATCGCAAGTAATGGTTTGGGCCGCAGTGACCGCTGATGAACGCTCTCCAATCGTTTTTATCGAGCCTGATGTCAAAGTTAATGCGACTTATTACCGGGAAAATGTTTTAGAAGCTGCTTTAGAGCCGTGGACACGCAAACATTTCGGACGCAGACCATGGACGTCCCAAAAGGACTCGGCACCGTCTCATAAAGCTCGTGTGAACCAAGAATGGTTAGAAAATCATGTCCCACACTTCATTTCGTCTACACAATGGCTTTCGAATTCACCAGACGCAAATCCGATGGACTATTCCATCAGGTCCATTTTGGAGAGCAAGGTGAGGACTAAAAAATATGCCAGTATTGATGCGCTGAAAAGAGCGATTATACGAGAATGGGCCAAAATTCCTCAAGGTCACATTCGTGCAGCATGCAACTCAGTTTTTGACCGTTTGAAGGCTATAGTCAAGGCAAAAGGTGGTCATATCGAGCTAAAGTGAATATATGTTAAAATTCTAATCATTTTTGAACAATTTTGTCCTTGAAATCAATAAAAACTAATTTCACACAAAAAAGTTATGGTGTTTTGAATAGGTAACACTTCATATTGTTCACCCTGTATTTTAAAGTTTGGATGTGTAAAATTGCGAATATTTTATCGCAGCATTATGAGATTATTTATTTAGCCGAGGTGGGTCAAAATACGTCTATGAAATCATAACCAGTGACGTATCTTGGATCTATGCATATGAGCAATCGACAATATAGGTGTTGATCAACCAAAGGTTGTTCGCGGAAAAAGCAGCGTAAAGCAAATGGTAGCCTGTTTTTTTCAGAATGTTTGATCATGCCGCAACTGTACCATTAGAGAAACTTAAAGCTGTCAATTTTGAGTGGGATGCAACCAATTATTTGCCAGAAGTTGGCGGAGAATTAAGGAAAACCAACCGCCGAAGACGACTCATTCTTCACCCAGGCAATATGAGCTCACTCGTATTGGCTCACAAAAGAGGGTTTTTGAGTACTCAAAAGATCGAATTAGTTGGTCATTCGCCTTACATTTGGCACCTAATGCTTTCTGTTTGTTCCCGAAAATCAAAAATTAATTTCCTTTATTATTTCACTGTATTTGCATTATGAGGGGCGAAATATAAAAGGTACCGCCCATATATCCGTAGATTTCAGAATATTAAGCGTGTGTACCAACTCCTATACTATACCGATTACTTTGTCCCATCTGTGTGCCTACATATACATTGTGTTCTACAATACATAAGAAACAAATTGCAGATTTTTTATACTTCATTTAATTTAAGATATACTAAGTTGTATAAACTCAAAATAATTACTCGGGTCTACAAAAGTAACTTTTTTTTACATGGGGTTGAACACGTTTGTGGGGTCCCAAAAAAATTTCTCGTCGTGGTTTTGAGAGTATTCAGAATAAAAAGTGATAATCAATTGGACAAGGCGTTTTTCTAAATTTCCATACTAGAATGAGAATTTGTTGATTCAGTATTATAATAAAATTATCATCGGTTTTGAAGGGTAAACCTTAATTCTTCTTCTTGTTTTAACATTAAGCTTATAGGATTTTCTCTTTAGGTCAATTTTTTAAATAATTAAAAATTGGTAAATTTGCCGAGTTACGGCCGACCTCACTAGCTCTCTCCAGGCGCCTCTGCTCCACGTGCGCCTTCTCCAATTCTGTACACCAAGCGAGCATAGGGTTTCCTCCACCTGGTCTTTCCACCGGAGCAATTGTCTTCCTCTGCGTCGGCTCCCTTGGACTTCGCCCTCGAACACCTTCTTTCCTGGAGCTTCTTCATACACACGCACGATATGCCCTAGCTAACGCAGGCGTTGGATGGCGATGCGTCAATGTCGGCGTAGAGCTCATACAGCTCGTGGTTCATTCTTGAACGGTAGTCTTCGCCAACGCGCACAGGACCGAAGATCTTACAAAGAAATTTTCTCTCGAACACCCCAAGAGCGGCTGCATCGCTTTGTGACACTACCCATGCTGCTGCGCCATAAAGCAACACGGGTATGATGAGCGTCTTGTAAAGTGTCAGTTTGGTCATGCGAGAGAGGGCTCGACTACTCAATTGCTTACTTAGCCCATAGTAATACTTATTAGCAAGAGAGATTCTCCGTTTGATCTCCAGGCAGATATCGTTGTTGCTGTTAACGGCGGTGCCAAGATAAATAAATTCTGGCACAACTTCGAAAGTATAGTTGTCCGCAATGACGTGCGTTCCTACACGCCGTGTGTTCCGCGTTGTAGACAGCATATACTTCGTTTTACCCTCGTTCACCGCCAGACCCACTCGTGATGATTCCTTTTCGATAGCAGAAAACGCAGCCGTGACATCTCGCTTACAGCGGCCGATAATGTCAATATCATCGGCGTACGCAAGGAGCTGGACACATTTGTAGAAAATAGTGCCATTACGATGCACACCTGCTTTTCGGAGCACCCCTTCCATCACGAAGTTGAAGAGGTTGCATAACAGTGGATCGTCTTGTCTGAAACCTCGAACTGTACTGAATGGCTCGGAGAGGTTATTTCCTGCCTTGACTGAGCTGATTGTGTTGCTCAACGTCATTCTGCAAAGCCGTATGAGCTTCGCTGTTACTATTATTAAATTTAATGTGTAATATGTTTACTTAAAATGTTTCGTTTCAAACATATAAAAATATATATGTATAATTGGCGCTTAAACTTTCTCTCGAGCTCCCACTCCTATTTGTGATGTGCGTCTTGATATTTTCAACAAATGGAGGACCTATAATTTTACGCCGCATCCGAATAGCACTTGGTTTCATGGCAGAATCATTTGGTGTTTCATACCAGGGTTTTGCACCTGGACACTAACGAATGCTAGTCACATTCTTATTCAGCTACGACGGCCGCAAGAATGTACTTGTTACAAATTGTCATTCATAATCGTTTGATTGAAATGCGTTTGAGGTAGTAAACAAATCACATTTCTTATAACACCAGATATTCAAATCAATCGGTGCTTTCTCATACTTGTAGATTGGGATGAATTGAAATAATAATTGCAGAATAGAAAAGAATTTGGGCAAAATAACAGACATGCTATATTTTTATTAATTTTGACTAGTTTATATAACAATTTAATTCATTCTATGTAAATATTTATAAATATTTTGTATTTGCACAAGATTTATAAAACTTCGACGAATTTTAATAAAAATTTAAAATTTTTAGTCGAAGTTTCTCAAAATTCTTGTTAATTTTCGATAATTTTTTTCCATTTAAGGAATGCGCGACATTAATTTTGCCGCCCCTGACTTTCTTTTGGCCATTAGAATAACGCAGAGCAGCTGATTTTGAATGGAACGGAACCATTTGACAATTGACACAATTGTTTGCAAACATAAGGAAAACAACAGAAGAAGGCGACATTTCAAGTTCTTCCCATTGGCTCAAGGAAAGTAAAAATCCGAATCCTTCTAAAATTTAACACATAATTGGCGTCTACAGTCTTTGATGGGTGTTTGGTCGAGTTCCTCCACCAATTTCTGGTGCCTCCTGTAGTTTTATGTCGCCTAAGAACAGCAGATGGTTTTTATGAGAAGCTTTTTCATAGCAGAAATATGCTCACAGGTTTGCCTTTTCCTTCCGAGGAGCAAAGGCAGTTAAAAATATTATTTTTCTATCATTTGTTGTTTCATACCCAAAGTGAGTTTTGAATCCGTGCCCTACCGATCGATAGTCTCACACACAATTCCATTCAGATACGGCAACCGACTTTTATATAATCTATGTATGTAAGCGTAAATGTTGGTATTCAAAGAATACGTAGAATAACCAGGATGAGATTGGCGTCACTTTGGTGGCGATGTCTATGTTCTGTTGGCTGGACGCCGACAATGGCGACTATTCCATTCCATAGCGGCACCAACATTCATCTTACTCTCACCGGAAATACTAAGTCAGTCAGTCAGCGTGAACCAATGAATGCACTTGTATACAAACTTGTACAAGGATATTTGTTGTTATTGCAAAAACTGCATCGTAAACACTGCAACAGCGGAGAAACTTCCGTCAAAACTCCTTTACAATGTTTCTCAGTTTTTCGCTTCAGTTTCTATTTCTTTGTGAGTTGTATGCCACTTTGCAGTTTTTTTTCGCTTGTGCCAATTCTACTGCTTCTGTAGTTGCTGCGGCTTCTGTTTCTTTTTATGCTTTTTCCTTTTGTATAGTAACTTTGCCACTGATATTTGAATAAAAAAGAGATTTTTCATTCTCAACACGACATTTCAACGCGCTTCGGCTTCATTCCTCCAATACCCCGAAATTATTTGCTTAGTTTTGCCTGTTTGTTGGTCTTAAGGTGCGGAATTGTAAAAACTTCTAATGTACTTAAGCAGGTACATAAGTATTTAGAATTTGTAAGTTTATAAAGATCCAAAAGAAAACTTCTGAAAAAGTAATTTAAAAAAACTCAGTTCAGCCATTAATTAACCGATCTCCGCTCTTTATTATAATTTGTTTCTAGGTAAGTGAGCACATTTAGTTAACACATAAAATTTCCATCCATTACTGACATCATTTCTCAAAGGGTTGAAAAGTTTTGCTTATGAGCAGGGGCCAAATATATGCATTATTTTTAATAAAAATGCGAGCTTTCGAACAAATATTGTGGAACAGTTTCGAATAAATATTTATTTTTGATGCTCTTTGTGAATCATTGAAGGCTTAAAAATTGTTGGGCGATATCTAGTATAAAGTATATAAGTAAAGGGTGGCGCAAAATTAATCGGGTGGCGCAAAATTAACCATTCAACTTTTTACAAAAAAAAAATTATTTTGAATGACGGAAATCTTTATTTTGACCCTTACATGCTCCATTCTTGTCTCTTTGTATGCTGCAGCTGTCTAGCTCACAAGTGTCAAATAGGCAATCATACGATGGACGATATTTGCAAATATTATAAATCTTTCCATAATTGATTAATTTTGCGCCACCTGTTATAAAAAGTATTATTATTAAGAATCACATATAAATTGTTGTTATCTTTTTATCAGATATGTTCATAATTTCTTGAGTTTTTAATTTTTCATCAATAATAATGAAAATGTTTAGGTTTTTTTTGTCGATAATAAAACTCTGGGTCATAAAAATTAGTTTCTGAGTTTCATATTGTTTGACACATAGAAATACGTAAGCCGCTACACCTCACCATGGTGAAAAGGAAATCTATCATCCTTGACATCTCACCTAAGCTCTTCTCAACTCACCTCACCTCAAATCCAAGTTTCAAACTCTGGGCAAGTTCAAAAAAACATTCAACAGTGCAAATTTGAAGTCACTCAAAAATCGCGTTAGTTTTTTATATATTTTTTTGGTGGTGATGTTGAGTACCCACATAAGTAAATTTCGAGCATTCGTTATGTGAAAGAAAACAACAACGATCAGAAAAATAAAACTCTATATCGAGTTCCAACGCATGCGCAGAACTCATAGAAAAGTTGCGTGTAGCCATGCATCACAAATAAAATTCGAACTTACGGGAGTTCCCAACTAAGGGTAACTTCTAACAAAAGCATTACTGAAAACGATTGAATATCGGACCTAAATGAAAACGATTTCGAACTTTCCACGAAAGCGAGTAGATATGTATACCGTTTTACTTTTCAAATTGAGTCGAAATGCAGAGAAAGCCTTTGGTCCGTTTCTGTAGCTATTTTCGATTAAATCCCCTATAAAAGTGTATTGGAACTTACGCAGCAGTTTTTGATAAATTGAATAGGCTGTGTAGTACCATTGCACTTGGATTTCTGCAGTTTTTCTTCAACTTCAGTAAATTGCTCAACTTGAATATAAACATGTTTAGAGGTTTGTAATTTTCAAAGAGATCTTTACTAAGTTCCTTCATTGTTTTTTTTTTTTTTGTTACTATAAAACCGCAAAAATAATATGAGTGTATATTATTTGGAAGTTGAACAGACGCTAAAAATTCCATATGTTACTTAAGCCTTTTTTAATTTTCCCTCAAACCCACGCCATATTGGACACTTGAAAGGGTTCTTGATGTTCAGACCCCCGCAGTTCAACTGATCGAACAAATCGTTCATGCGTTTTACAAAAATCTAAGTGGGTTTAGCGTAAGTACTCCCCGGGAAACGCTCATTTTTTTAAAGGAATTGGCCACCGAGATCTTTGATTTAACACCTTGTGACAACAGTCGGCAATTCATACTGCATCCTTCGGCCGACAGATCCAAGCATAGTGCCACCAGACGGCTGCACAAACTGACGAACAACAGTACGCCACTTGCTTTCTCCAGCGATGAGGTTTAGGGGCCATCAGCAAAATGAAATCTTCTAAAGTCACTGGCACTGACGGACTAAACATGCTGATGTTGAAAAAGCTGGGCCCATTGGGAGTTGAGTACCTCAGAAGGGTTTTCACTATGTCTATGGCCACTCTCATAATTCCTGACAAGTGGAAGTCAGGGAGAGTGGTCCCACTACTGAAACCTGGGAAACCCGCCAACCAAGGGGATTCTCGTCGTCCGACAACTCTCCTTTCCCCAGTAGTGAAGACTCTTGAAGCCCTTCTACTCCCACTCTATACGAAACACCTGACCCCACCTTCACACCAGCATGGTTTCCGAAGAGTGCACAGTACCACCACAGCACTCACCGTCATTAACACTCAGATAAACCGTGGACTCAACCACCCTAGTAGCGTTTGTCTTAAAAAAGGCTCGACACAGTCAGCCACGTCACGCTACTAGACGATATTTTACAATCAGCACTCCCGCCACTCCTAAAGAGGTGGACCGCGAACCAAATCTCAAAACAGGGGGAGTTCCTTTCACCCTTGCTTTTTAACCTCTATATCTCGAAACTCCCCCAACCACCAGAGTGAGTCTCCCCGGTCTCCTGCGTCGACGACTGTACGATAACGGCGTCGAGCAATGACACTGATGGCCTGTGCGGCAGGGTAAACGACTACCTCGCCTGCCTTTCTCGCTTCTTCACTGCGAGGAACTTACAACTTTCCCCTATGAAGCCCACGGCGACCCTCTTCACCACCTGGACAAAGGAGATCAAAACCTTGGGAGGAACCTTCGACAGTTTTCTCTCCTTCTCAGCGCATACAACCGCTATTGCCACTAAATTCCAAAATCGCAACAAGGTTCTCAAATCGCTTGCCACCAGCACTTGGGGCAAAGACAAAGAAATGTTGCTAACGACATTTAAGGCTGCACCTGTCTGATCGCCTGGAATCAGTGAGTCAAAACACTGCCATTAGGACTGCGACAGGATGTCTTCTGATGTCCCCACATCAACATCTACATGACGAGAACCATATGCTCTCTGTAAGAGTATAATAAACTGCTCAGTAAGCAGTTCCTGTTAGAATGTTACCGCAGGTCCCACTTATGATGACACCTACTTGAGCCTTAGCCACCTCTCAAGCATGTCAGGAGGCACCTCCTCAACTGCGCGGACGAGATCCAGGACAAA
The DNA here is from genome assembly GCA_037575425.1 of Anastrepha fraterculus. Taxonomy (NCBI): domain Eukaryota; kingdom Metazoa; phylum Arthropoda; class Insecta; order Diptera; family Tephritidae; genus Anastrepha; species Anastrepha fraterculus. The sequence continues at coordinate 21,570 of JAYXIM010040406.1, forward strand.
ACAGACAGAAAATTACTGGATCGCACAGTGCACAGACAGACAATTAACGACATTCATAGGGAGATTCTTACCACCTTCTTATGCTCCCGACCCCAAAATGCCGTCATCGGAGACCAACCACCACTCATTGTAGACGAAGCTTCAACTTCCCCGAGAGTCCCACGTAACATTGGCACAATTACGTGCTGGATACTGTAGCAGGTTAAACTTCTGCCTATCCATAATCGACCCCGACCTACTGATCATATGTACGGCATGTGAAAACACCCCGCACGACACTAACCACCTTTTTACATGCCCCATCAAACCCACTCATCTAATACCCCTCGCCCTCTGGACTCAACCTGTCGAAACAGCAAGTTTCCTGGGCCTACCGTTAGATGAGCTAGACGAAGATGACCGGTGATTATGCTACACTGATAGGGCAAAGTTACTGCTACAACAACAACAACGGAACGAAAAGTGCGCTAACTATCTGCCCTTCATGTTTGTGCTAATGCCTATTGCTTATGTACATTTCTAAATCCGTCTTCTATTCTATTCTCTAAATTCTCTGCTGAAATTCCTTTACTAGTCTGGTAAAAACAGCATAAAATCTGAAATCCTGTGCGAGTACTAGTATGGTAAGTAAGGATCTGAAATTCTCTTCCACTCCTAGTGAGGTAAATAAAAATCTGAAATCCCTCTTATAACGAATCTTCAATTTAGTACTCGAAAAAAAGTTATTTAACATTTGCGCCTTCGCATTCTCTGAAAAAACTACCTTCACTTCTGTCCTGTGGCGGTATGCTTAACTTCCGGTTTATGTCGTTACTTGATAAACATTGTCGGTAGAGAACGTGGAAAAGATGAAAACGTGCAAATACCATTTGGAAACTATTCATCGTTGGCCACTGAATCTTTCATCTGTTATACGTTCTGTGCTTTTGCCCATCATTTGTTCCCACTTTGCAGCGCACTAAAAACAGTTACTAGTGGCACTCTGTAGTTGTGCACAGCGCCACCTGCCGACTAATAGCAGCAACAACGAATACGTCCCAAATTTGAGGTGGGAAAGTTGCTTTTGTTGTTTTAGTACAAATGACTTCTGTATGCCTTGGTAGATAGACACCACAGCCTAAATAAACACACCACAACCACTCAGCAGAGAATTATACCCCTTATGTTTACACCCCTGCACTATTGCAGAAACGTATTATAAGATTTTTCTTTTTTAATTAGAAATTATGAAAGTTTTTACATACAAAGCGACCAAAATTCCAAAGACGTAATTTAAAATAATCTTCGATTCAGATAATAATGTAATAATAAAAGAATATGTTCAGTCGTTTGATGAAAATTTGGTCGCAAAACCCCTCCACTGAACACTCCCCGAGGGTGCCAACTGGTAATAGGTACCCCAGTTCTCACTCTGCACGCAGACGAGAGGTAGCACGGGCAAGTGTTCGTTACTCTTTAATAGTACAGCATTTGAAAATGGAGTTTTACTATGGTGTGAGGTAAAAGGCCCGTGCCGAGGATCAGCCTGGTTGGGGGCCCTTTTTCAAAAATAGCCCAGTCGTTAACGTGAGCTTACGGATATCTGGCGCCCTCCGTAATAACTAGCCTTGAATTTTTTTGTCGGAGCTTTGCACAGGTGGGCATCTCTTCTCCGACTCTCGTGGATCCAAAATATGAATTCAACAACAAATAACAAAAAAAAAATCAAAAGAAACAAATAATCCGAAAGGTGCAGCAAGTTCCAAAAAAACGAGCAGCGGTCAAAACGAGCTCTCAATCTACCACCACGAAGACAGAAGTCAAACATGGGCAGAGTGGACCGGCGGCAAGTGCTGGCATTGGGGCTGAGGCTAAGCCTAGTTCCAGTACATTGGCGTCTCCTGTGACAGTCGGAACCAATCCGATTAGTCGACATCTTGAGGCTATGCGGCGAACTGGGGAAGATACTGGCTGTCTCGCTGGAAGATGGCCGATAGTAAGGATCACTAATCCAACCAAAACAAAATACTTGGAGAGGCGTAATGCTGTCAAGATACTTAAAAGGTTACACGAAGCACTACCAACAGCGGAGGAGCTGATGAAAGAAGTAAAGGAGTCGTTAAAGTGGGCGAAGGAGGCACTACCTAACTTCATCCTCGAAAGGCCAACTACATCGTCAGCTGCCACCAAAAGGCAGAGGTCTACTAAAGAGGTCAAACCGTTAGCGAAAATACCGAAAAATCGTGGCATAGCGCTTAACAAAACGTTTGCCGAAGTGGCCCGCAGTCGCATCACTATTCGTGTCCTGGAAGAGGGTAATCCCGAAAAAAGAATTCCCAGGGCCCAATGG
>JAYXIM010040409.1:0-61210 GCA_037575425.1 Anastrepha fraterculus
AGTATTTATAATTTACAACTTATTGCTACACAAAAATTAAACTATCCACTCAAATTTTCCACATTTTTAATTTAGTTTTATTTTAACTTCCATTTATGTTTATTTATTTTAATAATACAGTAATCGATACATAAATATAAATAGTAATCGTAATTGTAGGTGTATTAATGGTAATAGTTATTATTTCCATTTATATTTGTATGCACTCTTTCAACTTTCGCATTTTTTACCTTTTTGCATTGTATTTGTATGTATATAGTAAATTATTTTAAAATCTTTTAATAAACTTGTAAAATGTATGTAATTTTATTGTTTCATTATCTTTTTAGGAGGTTTCTCCGCTATCAACATTTAATTACTTTGTTTGTATAAATTACGTATATCTTTTCAAACAGCGCCTTCGTTTTTTTCCTTTTGTCCATCGAGCAGCTTTACATATTTAATTTTCTGGCTTGCGGCCATTGCTTCTTAATTTTTTTTCTTCACTGGGTCTGAGTTTTCAACTTAAAACTACCACTTTTCACATCTAGTGACAGCAAATTATTTTATCGAATGAAGTAACTTCACTTTAAATATGAAAAAATTTTCTACAATGCTTGAGTAGGTATGTATTTGTGTATGAATATTATAAGATTGATTAAAAATATTGCATATATTTATATGTATTTGCACAAAAGAGATTTTATGAAGCTGAATAGTTAATTGTTGTAGAATTGTAGTGTAGAATGAAAAATATAGCCACATTATCAAATCCATCGTATACCTACAAGTTCCTGTTGCTTGAATCAGCATGTGAAGCTCACAATTGATTCGTATGTGCTCAAGACGGAGAGTGTTCGTACATATGTACATACATATATATATTTGTATATATGTTAGTATACATATACATATATCAATTATATACGTACATATTTAGTTATTTATTTACTTTCTTAGTTTTATAAATATTTATTTTTTATTTATGCCTCACAATCAGTTACCCTCAATTTACGTATATTTGTCATATTATTACTACTCCTTTCTTTAATTTATATATTTAGTAAAATACAATAAATATTAAACTGCACATCAAACTTATACACTTTTCATAGACTCATAAAACTGTAAATATATAGTGAGAATTTTATTTGTATTATGTAAATTAATTTGTTTATTACGTATTTGCGTTTACAGTTTTGTTGTTGTTGCTTTTGTTTATTTGTAAGTAACTTTTTTATGATTTTCCATAGTTTTTTAATTACTTGTTCCTTTTCCTGTTAGTTTATTTGCACTTACCTACTAGTTACGTATACATTTTGTTTGAAGGATTCTGTTGCACTACAGAAGAAAGTTTTTGGGCTCTCTTCGATTTTCATATACATATAAAGTATTTAATTTTTCTTTTCAAATTTATTTTACAAAGTAGTTATTTTTTTAGTTTTTGAGTAGGTATGTAATAGAATTTACTTAACTATTCATCCGTAAGGACTAAAGTATACTTCCAATGTATGCCGTTTCATAATTTACAGAATCGCTATATTTGAAAAATCGCGAATAAAATGCTCTTTTCTGAGTTGTAAAATTGCAAATCATAAGACATATTAATTTGGATACAAAATTTGAATAAGTTTACGTCTACAAAATCCTTTCCATTTTAAGCCAGGAAAAAAGTAGCAGTGAGCTTTGGGCGAATTCTGTTTTATTTTATCATGTTTGTTAAATATATGGAAGGAGTATTCGCAAACGCACTGTTATAAAGCCTCCCGAACAACTGATTTAAATATTTCCTTCCGTTAATTCAACTCTGCAAATATTACTTTAGTTATAATAATAGTAGTGATGCATTTCTAAAGTGCAGAATTTTACGCCGCTCGGTAGCCCGATCTTACTCCTTTTTCTGTGAGCGTACCTCAAAAATAAAGTATTTGGGAAAACCCCAGCGATTATCTCAGCGCTAAAGGAAAATAACGTTTGCGATAGAGAATATTGCTGCTGTAGCCGAGGCTGTCATGGAAGCGCCGTCGACATCGACCAGACGACGTGCCAGGCAAATGAGTATCAGTCGACGGTCTTTACAGCGAATTTTGGTACAAGATTTGAAGATGTTTCCGTACAAAGTGCAGACGGTGCATCAGCTGTTAGCTGCTGACCGCCAATCGCGTCTAACATACGCTCAAGCCATCCTTAATCACCACCAAGAGGAAGATGATTTTTAATCAAAAATAATCATGAGTGGTGAGGCCCATTTCATCTTAGCGGGTACGTAAATAAGCAAAATTTACGCTTCTGGGGCACTGAAAATCCGCGTATAACCCACGAAGAGCCATTGCACCCGCTCAAAGTCACTGTATGGTGTGCTGTTTTCGCTGGAGGAGTCGCAACTTGATGAATTGGGATTGGAAAACATGTGGTTCCAACAGGACGGTGCAACGGCACACACTGCACGTGCCACAACTGATATGCTGAAGGATGCATTTCCCGGGCGCCTAATCTCCTTTTTGGCGATTTGCACTGGTCAGCAAGATCGCCTGATTTGACCGCTCCAGACTTCTTTTTGTAGGGATTTTTGAAATCGCGGGTTTATGTCAACAAGCCTCAGACTCTTGCAGCTCTTAAAGACAATAACCGTCAAGAATGTGAGGACCTATCGCCGGAAGTTTTGGCCAAAGTGATGGGAAATGCCATAAAAAGGGCTCAAATGGCAATCAACTGTGGCGGCAGCCATTTACATGACATCATATTCTCGACTTGATGTAAAAAAATTAAAAGACCTAATTAAAATAATCCACAAGAAGAATCAAAGTTTTTCATTTTTATAATTGTTAAGAGCTGTATTTGTAACAAAAATAGTGGAACCTGAAAAAATATCGATCTAAACAGGTTTTACTTTTAAAAGACTACTAGGCGCGGTTGTCGATAAGTTCCGTTATGTACTCGTCGTCTTTGTAACAAAATAAAATAGATAATTGGCGCGTACACTTCTGTTAGAATGTTTAACCGATGCTCCTCCTCCTATTTGTGGTGTGCGTCTTGATGTTGTTCCACAAATAGAGGACCTACAGTTTCAAGCCGACTCCGAACGGCAGATATTTTTATGAGAAGCTCCTTTCATGGCAGAAATATACTCGAGGTCTTGCCATTGCCTGTAGTAGTTATTGAAATAAATCTTTGTCATTAGTAATTTTTTTTTTTTTTTTGATTTAGCTTTTAGTTCCTAATTCTGTCACGGGATACCCAGTACAATATTTACATAGGTAAGCCCATATCATAAATATTTCACGGTGACCTGCTTTTCTCAACATAAAATTATTGCAAGCAGAATAGAACTGATAGTTAAATATTACTGCATATCTTTTTTGGCTTAAAATGGAATCGACTATAGTAATTGGAATTTTTTTTATATTCTGTCAGCATAGAAGAAAAAGGTCTTACAAGATCTTACAACGATACTACTGAGTTTGAACATTCATGCATTTGGATTTCTTCAAACTCACATTTTACAAAACTCCAAATATTTATGTTACATTTTACAAAACTTCCGTGACGCATACTTTTAGTTAGAAACTTTCTCATTTTTTTAATTTTTTTCTTTTGTCTTTTTAGTTTTGCAGTTATTTAAGTTGTTATACCTAATTTTAAATCATCATAAGCTATCAAAATATTGCACCTAAAATAAGTGAGTTTTTAACACGCAGCGCCAGTTGAGCCGCTTTCTACATTCTATTATTTATTTGTTATTTATTATTATTGTATTTTTTATAATTCCATATTTATATGTATTTTCCACTTAAAACGCATTTGAAAACTAAAAGTTTTTCTTAAATAAAATTGCAACAACGTTCTGGAAATTACCAACAATTAGTTTAGCGTTTGTATGTAAAGTATTTTATGAGTGTATGAGTATGTTTGTATACAAGTATTGTAGGTTCTGGTGTTGTACGTTTGATAACAAAAATACTAAATTACATTACACATAAAACAAAAATTACGAGATCACGTATGTATAACAGACAAAAGGTGATTTTTTTAAGTACTAATCGAAAGGCTTGCAAATTAGTGGAGTTGGTAGGCGAATAGTTTATTTTGGGAAATCATAATAATCAAGTAATGGAAACAGCTACTCTCCTAACAAAACGCTAAAAAAGAAAAACAAAAACAATGAATATATTCGCTAATCCTCAACATTAAGGCAAACAAATTTTAAATTTCGTTTATTCGTTTTTTTGTTTTTTTGCTATTAAATTTATTAAAGTAACGTTATATTTTATAAAAAATAACGAATAGAAGCAATTAAATACGAGTAAATAAGTGTAAGTAGTTTAGAAGGTTTTCCGTTACGGGCAGCGAGTACTTATAAATATATAAAACAAGGCGAAACTATACACAAAGCTTAAATCTTGTTGCTTACTTAAATAATGGCAATAATAATAAAAAATTCACATCAACAGAATTCATAACAAATATTAATATTATTGTACCAACATTTACGAGAGCACGAGTTGTTTGCAACAAAATGGACCAACGTTCTAGCAAAGGCGTTAGCATTCATTTATGAACAATTTGCTTGAGAAAGAAATACGACGCCCAGAAGCTGCATGCCTTAGGCTGCTAGTTCATAGAGTTTGGATTTTAGTTATGCTAACTGCGCGCAAATCTAAAATAGGAGTATATGTTAGCTTACATTTAGCGATGCAGCAATCCAAAAAATATGGCGGCTTACGACGCATTTCAATAGAACTTGTGCCCACCACTCAGTGCCGTATACTCGTAAATGTTTCGGTTTAGAATAAAATTCAATCTATTATACTTAATATTTGCATTGCTTAAACTATCGATAAAATTACTGGTATTTTCATTCGCTGTGTGTGTGTATGTGTGGTATGCGGGTGACGATGATGCTGACAATGACGGCGATGGCAAAGACAACGGCATCAATGTGAACGATGACGTTGACATTTTGCTATTGCAAATTTTTGCCGCTATTGCATGGGTATGTGTTGGTGTTGTTGGTCGGTTTCTTACTGCTGCTGTTGTGGTTGAATTAATTGTATAGTTATTGTTAAAAGTAGAATTAGCATTAGGATTATTGTTGTTGCTATTATTATCATTATCATTATTATTACTATTAATATTATTATAACTATAATATGAATAATTTGTGATGGTTTTTTCCTAGTTTTGATCGCCTATGTGTTGCGCCTGCGCCGCCGCTGCTGCCGCCGCTTGTGCTGCCGCCTTCTGCGCTTGCGCTTGTTTTTCCTGCTCGTTAAGCTCTTTGATCGCTTGAATTTCCTTTTTCAATTTCATTCGTCGATTCTGGAACCAGATCTTGATCTGTCGTTCGGTGAGGCAGAGAGCATGCGCCATTTCGATTCTTCGCCGGCGGGTCAAATAGTGGTTGGTGTGGAATTCCTTTTCCAATTCGAGCGTCTGGTAGCGGGTATACGTTTGCCGACCACGTCTTCGGAGGCCATTTGTACCTTAAAAATGGAGAAGTGGAGAAGATTGGAATAATTTATGCGAATTATACGTATGTATGTACGTATGTATATAATATACATTGCATGATAAGGAACTTTGTGGACGAGCGCGAGAAACAGTCTTACAAAGCTGATGTTTATATGTAAATGAGGAAAGGTGTGCGATATGTACCTAAACGCTGAGTTATTTTGAGTTCCACGCAAATAAATATGCACCTGTGCAAATAAGTGTAGACATGAGAATATTTAATGTTTTCCAATTTCAAAATACGGAGAATTTCTGCCCAAGTTTACAAAGTACTTAGATAATGTTTCATTTTGGATTTATTTACGCAAATATATTCTGTACATGCTTTAGAAATTTTCCAGGAAAAGCAACTTTTATCTCCCACAATCTATAACAAAAAATCAACCGCCATCTTTTATAGATTTCTTTCTTTTACTATGTAGTACACCAGCGTATACAAGCACATACTCGTACAATTCATACTTAAATTATTTTAAGCAACAACTGCAAGAAATTCCACAAACTGTGCCCTAATTAAAATCACTCTGCTTAACTAGAAATCAACGCGCTGGAAACTTTAAATCCGATTTTGATTATAAAAGTCACGTACTTGATTTTAAGTTGAATAATGGCGTCCAATGAAAAACAACAACAATATTATATATAGAAAGGTGGTTGCGGCGGACTAAGACTGCTTTTTATGTAATATTGAGGAATTTCGTAAAAATGAGGAGTTCTTACCCTTCCTATGAATTCTAAACAAATAATACGCACATATATATATATGTAATAAAAAAATACGAAGAAATCAAAAGCGCCGAGAGCCACTGCCAGAATTGGATCGATGCGCTGATGCTTTCGTAAGATAAATGAAGCAGAAAATTATGTTTTGTAATCTATAAAAAGCAGCGAATGTTTTCTTCAAACAGAAAGAGACATTTGACAATGTGGTACGACAGCATATACTCATATATATGTACACATATTTATGCGTGTTTTTATTTGTACATATATACACGTGCATATGCCACCCTTCTTCTTGCCTGTTTCCACATCTGTTTGCACTTGCGAACGCTCATTTGTCGTTTGGTTGATGATGGTAAACTTCTCACCTTTTCTGCGAAATGTTAACGAGACCAACAACAAGTGAAAATAAATCAAAAATAATAATAAAAAAGCATTGGCTATGATCACTTTTGTTGCAGTCATAAATATCAATTTTTTCTGGTAATGATCAACAGTGCATTGCTTTGAATGCTTTACCAACCAACAACAGATCTTTGAATGTGGCAAGTTAAATGCAGTGCAAATGGTTGCACGTGGGTTGTTGCCGCTTTGCAACGTTGCACTCTGCTCTGCTGAACCGCTACCCGATCGTGGCTGGAAAATTGGCAATCGACGCGCTAAATCGCATTTCATTTGCCTCCATTTTATTTTATTTCTTTTGACTTTTTATTGCCCGCTGATGCTGTTTGCGTTGAGGTCGCAATTGCTTCGAGCCCGCTGAGCGCAACTGACAATGATGGGCCGAGAAAAATGTAAGCATAGCTAAGAAAAATAATTTGAACTATGCGCTTGGAGAAATACATAGAGAAATCAACCATTTCGAGAAGAGTCTTTTACATTTCATAAAAGAATTTTTTTTATTTGGTTTGTTTTTTATTCTAAATAGTTTTTCAAAAGCGACGACTAGATATCAGTAGTGAATAATTCCCAGACGGTACCTTCTTTATGTCATCTGCGGCATTTAACAAGTAGACAGATGTACATATTCACGCGATAGAGCAACGCGTTAAATTATTCAAACTTATTATGAAAATAGTCGGTCCTTAAGAACATCTTGAAAAACGCAATTGGTGGACATAATCGTCCGAATGAGTCGACAATTCAAAGGTTGTTAAAAAAATTCACGAAAATGGTTCTGTCGAGGTTAGAAAAAGGCAGATAGGATGGCAGACCAAAATCAAGGCATTCATGAATCGTCTGTTTGGAGAATTTTACCTGTAGACGGACATTTAATAAAAAAAAAGCCATATTTCTTAAGGGGTTACATGGGTTTCGTGGGTTCAAAAAATCGATTTTGTTTTTTTTGGCTTATTCATTTCTACATCTACATCTACATCTCAAGAATAATATATTAAATTTTCAAACCGATCCGAATAATAGTTTCGGAGATACAGCCTTTGGAAGGTGTGCGCTCCAAGCCACTTTTATTGTTACTCAAAACCTTAAACGCGTTTTTCTCGGAACCGTGTTTTCAAAGTCGGTTGTCAAATGTTCTCGAAAACTACTCAACCGATCTTGATGAAATTTTACACAGGTGTTCGAGGTACAATTTACTCGTGTTTGGATGAAGGATTTTTTTTTTCAATTAAAACTATTTAAAAAGAAAAACAAAATGTCAAGCAAATTTGACCGAAATTTTCTTTTTTTTGGAAAAATGTCTGCCAAAACTCCAATTTTTACTTTATTTTTCTTTCCTTCGTTCAAGCACGAGTTTATGGTCTTAACTAAAGCACTTATTTTTGTTTTTTCATTTTCGATGATCCTATCAGGAGTTATACTGACAACGCGGACGCACCTTTTTTTCGAGGGGTCACCGGAAATGATGTCACAACGGAGTAGTTTTCATTTTCTTTGTTTGAAAATTTCAGAAAACTATTCTTTAAATATGTATCTATAAGACAGAAAAAAGTTTGAATTAAATAAATAATTTCTTACATAGAAAAAAAATATTGAAAGTTAGCCTTTTTTTACCCGACGAAACCCATGTAACCTCTCAAGAGCCATATTTAGAATATAATTAGTGATACCTGAATCAAACTTTGAAATACTCTTTGTATGTATATAGATTTTTAAATCTTTTGTGCATAAAAGTTTTTTGAAAAGCAGCAACGTCTTACATTTTTTTACACGCATCATTTTTTTAACTCCCTTTAGTGTATTTCCTTTTAGGTTTACTTCTATTTTTCGTGATCTTTGCTCGTTGCCTGCTGTCCGCAATGGTGGCATGATTTAAAATTATTGTTGCATTACAGTTGCAGAAATTCTGCTTGCCACACATTTTGAATTCGACAATTTTCCTTCGCTGATTTTTATTATTAGCCAAGCTTTTCATTATTGTTGTTACTTTGTTTGCGAATTATTGTTGCGCCTTGTTGGGTGCCGCGCTCAACGATTCATTCATAGTGGGACAGTTTAGTAAAATATTTGCCTCAAAACATTAAATTTAGAATTAATTGCAACAATGAAGATTGAAGAGTTGTTTGGTTATCGTGGTTTTTGTTATTATAATCTTTCGGTTGCTCATTGCGTAACAATTTCAATAATCCCCGACATCCGCGGGCCTCGTTACTCGCCTACCCATAGTTACCGTTAGCCAGTGTAGCTCCCGGGGCTCTGTGCTGCAATCGCAATGCATCTTTGCCAGTTAATCTCTGATTTTAAATATTTATGAGGTTTAATTTGCCTCAAGTGCAATAACTCAATTTCATAAATCGTCCTCGTCATCATCGTCATGACCGTAGAGGTAATCTTTGCTGCTTGTGGTTTTTGCTGTTGTTTTATCTCCGTACATAAACACACATGCATTTGTTTGTAGTTGTACTACATAATAGCATTTAACATAATAATAAAATTGTTCAAGCACACGCATTCACTCATCGCCGGCCGTAACTCCCATTGATGGCCTGCACGAACACATATCGGTTTGAATGCAACCACATACGAGTACAAACCAACTTACGAGTATATCGAACATACTTGCATATATGTGCATATGTATTATTGTATGATAGTATATGTAGTATGTGCAATTGGTTGTGTTTACCCCAAATGCAACGCAGCAGCAGGGATGCATCGATGCTTCAACTTATCTTTGTGTACTTTATTTTGTGTATAACTGCATAGCCAACGTTCAAGTCAACTTCATACACGTATGTACATGCGCATACATGATTATATTTACTCACATTGAGTCTTGTGTGTATGCCTTTGCGTTTATGTATGTATGTTGCGCGTTGATGCGGTGGAGCGGTGTCTGTGAACGCATTCATTATGTGTGCATTATAAACTGGCCCTAAAGGTATTAACAAGTTTACGCCAACATGAATTGCAAGTTTGACCGGTTGCCGGTTTGGCTGGTCGAGCATTTGCCCATTTGCTTGCAGATTATTTTTCATTTTTAATGGTATTTAAATGGCGTTTAATAAATTACTGCAAAATGTATGGTAAGCAGAAGCAAAAATTAAACACCAAAGTAAGTTCATATAAATTATGTTGAGAATTTAGAACGTTTTACAGAAATTTAAATCTTCAATAAAATTTGAAGCAAGTGCGATATACTCTCACAAGGGAAATATTTCAAGCAAAATCTATACTCTTCGATGCTCCATTAAGATTGAAACCTGGAATTTTTCTCTGAGCATACGTACTACCTAATAATCTAAGTAGCATCAGGAGTTTTAGGTGGATAAATGTAGCTAAAGGTACTAAAAATTGGAGGTAGGTCCCTGCTAGGAACTGAGATTACTTTTAGAATGGTGTTGTAAAGTAAAACAGAAAGAATATGCAGAGAATGGCGGCCATGTCATTTGAAGCCGACGTAGCAGGCAGACTCTTCAAAATGCGAAAAATGTCATTATTTAAACGCCCACCACGACAAGTCGGCAGATAAAATAAGCCAAACAGTCAATTCATGAATGCCTAATTGTTGAGAACGTCGATATATCGATGTTGAAAGTTGTTTAGTAAAACTTTGCGCTACATCAGCAATATTCTCAACAGAACGGTCAGTGTTTGGTCTGCCACTCCTTTTTCCATCTTCGACAAAACCATTTGCTTGAAATTTGTTCACCAACGACGATTATTTCCACCAAAAAATCACGAATGTTCTTAAGGATCGACAATTTTCATAACAAGTTTCAATAATTTTAACGCGTTGTTCTATCGTGTACAATTGCACATCTGTCGACTTGAGAAGTGTGAAAAATGACATGAAAAATGTAGCTCGAAGGAACTATTCATTACTGACATCTAGGCATTACTTTTACCTACCCTTACCCTTTATAACCGATTTCGAGTTTTTTTGCAGGTCGGATGCAGAAGAATGCAGCATTTATTAGGACAATATAAACCGTATTTTTTGTACACCATACACTCGTTTAAATGTTGATTGACGATAAATGGCAAAGCAACAAAACAGCTCGCGTATATTAAGCCAGTAGAGCCCAACTCGTATAACGCTATACGATTTAGTGTAAGTTCAATTACGGCAATATTATGATTGGTCATGAAATAACTTAGAAAACTTCCATCCAAATGCCATTTTGATTTGCTTCATGTTTGCTTGATTTTGTGAGTTAACTGAGTTGGAATGCTTTATGCAAATTGTGTGCAAGAGAATACGGCTATAATTGCGATTTTTCACTTTGGGAGTGTTGCCCTTTTTTCCGAAAGGCAATCGCGAAAGTTAAAATTTTGCCTATAACTTTTACCGCCTAGTTCCAAAAAATGTTTTCGATTGTTATAATAAATTCTAAATAAATTTCAACACCTTTATATACGCCTACATATATACAAAGAAAAGTTCATTATAAATAAAATAAATTATAAATTTTGCAAATCAAGACTTGTAGCGAATTGAGTAATTTGTTATTAACCGGCTTTCAAATGTAAATTTATGGATTTGGAATGGGGCAAATGCAGACTTACCACAAAATGACCTTAGCATATAGATACATTATAAAAATTTACTCAATATTGTTCCGCCACATATATATATATATATATATATTGTATATATATATACTAAGGCGTACCAAGTTTTTTTGATATTGTTCCAGATTCGGACTCTTCATCGGATTCCAAGAAAAGAAGTCCATTACACCATAGCTCTAATGACAATTTCGAGTCCCCATATTTGAAAACGAGTGATTTGCAATTAATACAAAATTAATAAAAATATTAAAATTGACCAAATGAAGGTTACGAATGTTATTTGTTTAATACAAACTTATACTAGGGGTTTTCTGGCACGAATAATTTATTTTTATACTCATTTTTTATTTAAAGGATGAAAAAGAATATGAATAACTTGCAAAAACAAATCAGAAACAACTCAATTTCACAAAGGGCAAAAAGTAAGGTGAATTTATTTGTCAAACTTCGCGGAATTAAAATTTGGCTCTAGTTATTCTTTTCATGAGTTGGCAGCACTGTTAATAACATCTGGGCCAACTTTCATGCGAATGTCATTATCAGTAATATATTTACGCTTGTGTTTACCGACCAAGAGTGCATTTTTCGATTTACAATGTCTGATTAGAAAACACGAAATAGCATGAATCTGATGCACGAACTGCAAAATTGCGCCATATTGAATCCGCCATATTGGATCCGCCATTTTGAATTTCAAGAAGTGCCACTTTGCTTTCGAAAGTAAACATAATTACCTACATTTTAAGCCCTCATAGACCTCTTTTCGTCAAAATCTATTCTGGGGGCAGGGGGTCTCACGTTCAGAAAGAATGCCCCATATATATATATATATATATACTAGGGCGTACCAAGTTTTTTCGACATTGTTCCAGATTCGGACTCTTCTTCTAATTCCAAGAAAAAAAGTCTATTATCGCATAGCTCTAATGCCGATTTCGAGTCCCCATATTTTGAAAACGAGTGATTTGCAATTAATACAGAGTTAATAAAAATATTAAAATTGACCAAATGAAGGATACGAATGTTATTTGTTTAATATGTACAAACTTATACTAGGGGGTTTTTTGGCACGAATAATTTATTTTTATACCCATTTTTTATTTAAAGGATGAAAAGAATATGAATAAAGATTTTTCAATTTTACAACCAGAATTCACCTTACTTTTTGCCCACATTTAAACATTTATTTTTATAACTTTTTTTCTGATCATCATTTTTTACAATTAACAACGTACTTGCAACTATTTTGGTTTTAGATCCTTTTTACCTTCAGCAGGAAGGATTTTCTCTACTTTCTATCTTCATAGCCATGGCTCTCTCTCAATTTTTGTATTAATAATAAATAAATATTATTAAAATGGCTTCTTTTAAAATTTGAGGGAGCAACCTTTTCTTTAGAGCTTTGCTCCAATAGACTTTTATTCTTAGATTTTCATGTAGAATCAGAATCTGCTTGAAACGTTTATCGCACCAATCAAGAAGAATATATAATAATGTTTCCATATACATATGATATTGGCGATCTGTTGCAACGCATTCATTTTTTATTTCTTATTCTCCTTACCATTTTTATCTCACTCCAATTTGAAGTGCAATGCTCCTAAATTATGCTCGGGCTCTTAGCGAATTTAATTAGATCTCGATCCGATTTTTCGACTTATCGAAATATCAGCTGACTTTTTTGTAGAACAAGTTTTACTTAAGTCTTGTTCTTTTATTTATTAATTTGAAAAGTTGTATTAGCACCAAGTAAGCAGCAGTCAGTAAGAAGTTTTGTATTTTCCCCTGTGATATGTGTATGCCCAAATATACACATATGTAGAAGTGTATTTACATAGCCCGTCAAGTTTCATATTGAATTTACGTTGAATTGGAATTCCATGAGATTTTTGAATGTATTTTACAGAGGCCCCGGAATATATTGTAAATACAATTGCAGCTGAAGACACAATCCATCTGAATGCACAGTTCAAATATAAAAAAGCCTCACATCTTATCCGTTTACAATAATTCCAAAAAAATGCAGAAACGGAATTCAGACGAACGCGGCATTTAAATAATTTTGCAATGCAAACAATTCGATGAATAAATGCATTGCAACACAAATAAATAATAAAAAGTTGAAAAAAAAACTAACAGCAACAAAGTAAGGAAGTAGATAAATGCATCAACTCCTTGGCGAGCAGCTGAATTGATTGCATTTTAGTAAGGCAACACACAAAAACGACTACTAAGGCAACATTGCACCGCACCCCTCTCTGGTTTGGAACACTTCACTTCCATACCTCGTTAAGTCCGTAGCCGAACAAAAGTTGAAGAATGAAAATTAATGCTGAAAATGTGTGCAAAGTTGGCAATGGCGAAGTGAGTAATGGAGAATGTAAAGGATAGGCAATAGAGAGAAAAACTTAAGGAATTATGCGGCAGCAAAGACTAAATGGCAAAAAATAATGAAAATTGTACTAACGAAGCTTAATTTATGCAAAAAGACTTCTGCAATAATGGCAACAACACAGCCAACTAAACAATGAATGCGAAAAAATATTTTATTCCAAAATGGGGCAGAGGAGAATCTTAGAGACGGATACGGTTGACGGAAGGTACAAACAATACAAAAAGGGTTAAGATTTTCCGTAGCTGAGCACCGTGCGCGCCGGTTGGTCAAATTGAACCTTGCGGTCGCGGATGGCTGACTGTTTCCTCTTTGGCGCAATTAACGCCAACATTAAAGGACACAAAGCACGCAATTGCAATGCTACACAACACAAATAAGCTGGAATATATTATGTATGTATGTCTTTATGTATGTATAAGCGAGTGTTCGTATATAAAAATTTATGCGCCTAAGCGTATGCTATGCTTAAATTACCTGGCAGCTCTCGGTGCCTGAAGGTTACTGGTTCTATAGTTGTCGCATCCTTTTTGCTTTTATCCAACGTTCTTCCTCTCTCTTTTCTTCCACCTTTATTTAACAATAAACCGTAAGCTATGCGCATACATACATATATATTTAGTAAACATACATATGTACAAACACTTATATACATGTAACACTTGTGCATATCACGCTGAGGTTTGAAATTTTTTATTTTTTTATTTATTCGAACAAATAAACAGAAAAATTCAAAAGCTACCCATTTCCAGGATTTCCCATTTCAGTCACTTACGTAAAGTTGTTACGTGCGTGAGCCACCCATACCAGCCTCGAATCCTTCGCGCCCCGCCCCTCTTGCGACAAACTGAACATCTGCAAAGCGAGTACGTGAGTTCTTCTCGACAATTTTAAATGGAATTTGTCACACTGTCGCTTGCCACCATAAGGAGCGCCTCCCCAACGCCACGTATCGCACTAGGCAAAACAGGGAAATGGTAGCCACGCTCTACATGCGACTTCGCTGACTGATTTTTTATATGCAAAATAAACTTTTTGTAAAACTTTTATTTCATTCTACTTCTATTCCAACTTTTTTTTTTGCTGTTGCGCTTAACTTTAAATTTATTATGCGAAAAAGTGCGAAATTCATTTTGCCGCTGCCTCTATTGTGGCCACCAGCCCTTCCGCACGACCCACCAGGCTACATTGATTGCACGAACATCATCACACTACTTTCTCCCCTCTTCTCCTCCTCTTTCGATGGAGATCTACGATTGTGATGTTGTTGTTATTTTAACATTCTTTAATACATTGCGTAGTTGTTGTATTCAAAGTATATAATTTAAATGTCTGACTGGGGCTGTGTTTCCAGGACGGCGGCGAGTGGTACAAGACGATAAAATTTAGCATCACTGGCAAAATTTAGATAATTCAGCGCGAAATGGCAGTGGAAGAGGCGGCGCGACGAAGAAGTTTGACAGAAGCAGATAACTAAATAGGCAGCGTGGCAGAAAAGTAAACGCACTGCCCTGCGGTGTTAGATATTCGAAAAAAACGTGAGTTGACGGCGAAGTTAAAAATCGTTCTCTACATTTTGGTAACTAAATTTTGTGATCATAACTTTTTTCTTAGCTAATTTTGCTCGCAAAGTTTACAGAAACGCACTGGCTTCTAGGCTTTCACTTGTTAAATTTTGTGCATCGTTTTCGAGACACATCTGCGCAGCACACATCTACGCCAAAACAAAGCGACAACTAGAAAGTATTAACAAAATCCTATTTCTTCTTCAGTTTTTCATTTTTTTCTTTTGCTTTTTTGCCTCTTCGCTGCAGAGTTTTATTATTTTTTGGAAATTCCTTTGGGATTTAAACTTTTGGCGCAAGCTCTGCGATGCTCCTTTTTGTCGAATGCTTTATTGTAATTTCTTTTTGTGGCAGCCAAGTCCCATGACCCGGCAGCGTTGCTACGCCAAAGCAGATAACAAATCTCATTGCCTGTTATCAATTTCTCTATTTTCTTCATTTCAGCTCTTGTTTTACTTCTGTTTCGTTTTTCTTTCGTTGTATTTTTTAATAAACCTTAATTCGACTTGGAAATGTGCGTTTGTGCTTGTAAATCTTTTGTGTAGGTTTTGCGTTTAAATGTGTGTAAAAATATACCGAACATACACAATAGTAATCTCCCAATAGGAATAAGAGGGCTTGAATTTCAGAAGTAAACATTTGATAACAAATCGTTTCACCCATTTTGCAACATTTTGTCAGCACAACCATATGCAAACTCGTATGTAAATATAAATGTACATTTGTATTTATAAAAATCAATAGACATCATTTTATTTCCATTCTTCACATAACAATTTGCATTTTCTTACTGGGTTTCTATGTGTTTTCATAATTTGATACTCGTTTTATTGCTCTTGCTTGCACTAAGGTTGTGTTATGCATTTAGGTATATCCATGTGTATAAATGTGTACGACGTCGTATATATACACATAGATACTGACATTGTGTCCCAGCATTGCTATTACAATCGCAGCGTCGTTTCATATCGAAATAAGTCCGCATGCGACAAGGATAATAAATCAGCGTTTGGTTCATTTGATGGTACGTTGCGTTGTCGCTTTGTTTTACTCTGGGATGACCCAATGCGTTGGGTGACGTATACTTCTATTACAACTATCTATATATATCAACGCTTATACATTCGTACATTAGACTATAGACCTTCCCTGCCGGAAATTCAAACTGGTCCTCTGATAGTGAGCTCTAAATCTTATTTCTTCCTCTTTTCTATACAAGCAATTGGCGTCTTAGATATGTATATGCGACGTTTCGCATTAAATGCATATTGTCAAAACTTATGAGAAATGTACACACAATTTCATTAAGAAAAAATTTAGCAAAATATGTAGTTTGTCATAAAAAACGGATTGAAATATATTTTGAACAAAATAGTGAAATGCGGAGTTATTGCCACTTGTTGAAAGTTTGCTCACAGCTAAGCGAATAGTTAGTTTGAATAATGTTAGCAGTGATGGTAGACTTGAGATTGGCCCCACTAGCATTCAGCTTTTCGCGCAGGGTTTGATGCACTGCAGATATGTCGCAGTGCTGCATTGCTTTGGCTTTACCCGCCATTCTAGTCGCAAGCCGCCATAGCTACTGCCACTTTGAGCATATGTGGCGCGTCCCTTATTCTTCCCCAACAAGAACGTAAGCAGAATGCCATTTAACATGCGTGGAAAGAAAAATTATGCATGTATGTATATGTATATACGTGAGTCTCATCAAAATGGTATCAAACATCATTGATACTCTGCTGCTCTTACTGCTTTTGTTGCTTATTTTGTCACGACTTGAATGACAAAGCCGAAAACTCGACTTCATGATATCGTGTATGGTCATACATATGTACATATATACCCGCAATTGTTCTAAAACACATGCACATATATACACACATGGTGATATTTTCACAGCGTCTATTTATTATTTAATTGGAGTACCAATTGGCTAATTATGTTAAGCGTTTTAAACTCTTTCTAAGGAAATATCGAAGTTTCTCTTATTATTAATAAAACTCACTTTTATTCGGCTCTAATTCAGACATCAAAACGTCGAAATTTTAGCTAAATATCTGTAAATAGTTTTTCATCCAAGATTAAGAAAAACGGGCAAATATCTGTGCTATGGGCTTTTCAAACTGTTTTAGACTAAAACAATTAAGAAATAGTTGCATAAATAAATTTTAGAATTACGAGCTTGAAAATTTAAACTGATAATACAAAACCGAAGTATTGTTGGAATGAGTTTTAGTTGTTATAATCTTATACATAATTTCATTGCATTTATTTTTTAATATAATATCCGGCATATGTTCGCCGTGGCTACAAGTTATGGTACGTGGTCCGTTCGATCAGTCCAATTTTGACCGTATGTTCTTAAAAGTGGCTTGAATATTGCAATAAATCGATTGTTAAGCGCGCTGTACAACAAAATAGGTCGTCTTGTTGGAACCAAATGTAGACGATATTTAGGTGATTAATTATTAGAAACAAAAATTCAGTCAGTATGGCTCGATATCGTTTGTCGTTTACCGTTGCAGCAGCTTCTTCCTATTTCTTTCGAACAGATTTATTTTATAAATATAAATAAACTTCAACAGCTTGAAAGCGTTATTCTGTCGCTAAACGAATCATGATTACTTGCCAAGCCTTACTGAACGGAAAAGTCAACACAGCCCATCCCCACCAAAGTTATACATATCGATAGTTCCCATACATATTAGTCCAACTTTAATTCTCCTTAAGGCTGCTTAATTTTTACTTTGAAGGTTTATAGTTCAGGCGATAACGATTTAAACATAACCATGAAGAAATAAACTAATATATTCCGTTAGTCTAAAATAAAACAAATTCAAGCATTAAGGTAGAACAAGTAAGCTATCAAGCTTTTCAGTAATCACATTTTCCATAATTTCGGGCTGATAGTTCACCCGATCGGTGCACCAACTGCTGCTGCAGAAATAAACACTGTTCACGGAGAGGATACCGTGAGTGTAAGGACTGCGTAAAAGTGGTTTTCAAAATTCCGAAATGGTAACTGCGACGCGGAGGATGCCCTGCGCGCTGGTCGTCCTAAAGCCTTTAACTGCGACGCCTTGCTCGAACTCGTGGAAGCTGAGCCAAATTTAACAGTCGATATGATAGCTCAGAGGCTAAATTCATCGCATGAAACAGTTCACAGGCACCTGGTTCAGTTGGGAAAGGTTTCAAAGCAGGCAAAATGGGTTCCGCATTGACTTTCCGTCGCCAACCTTCAGCAGAGAGTGAATGTGTGTTCTCAGCTGCTGCAACGGCTTGAAAATGAAAGTTTTTTGAACAGTATCGTTACTGGTGATGATAAATGGATCCTTTACAATAATCCTGTTCGCAAACGCCAATGGTTAGATAAAGATGAAACAGAACCGACCCCTAGAGATGGCCTTCACCCCAAGAATATTCTCCTGTCTATTTGGTGGGATATGTCCGCTATTGTTTATTATGAACTTCTGGAATCAAACCACACGATAACTGCTGATTATTATTTCCATCAGCTATCACACCTGAATGAGGCACTTAACAAAAATCGACCTCCTTAGTGAATAGACGCAAAGTTTTGTTTCACCTCGACAACGCCAGACCTCATACCGCAAGGCAAACATTAGGCAAGCTGAACGAGCTCGGATGGCAGCTAATTGCCGCATCCACCATACTCTTCGGATATTGCACCTTGTGATTATGACCTTTTCCGTGAACTTCAATCCCATATGAGTAACAAGAACTACTCCTCAAAAGAAGCTATAAAAAGAGATATCGAAGCGTATTTTGGCTCCAATGACAACACATTTTTTGAGCAGGGAATTAAGAATTTGCCTAAACGTTGGGAAGACATTGTAAATAATGAAGGTAAATTTATTATTGATTAATAAATACTTTAAACATCTTTTGTATTAATTTTAAAATGTATGGCCATCTTTGTAAATTTATAATTTTACGATAGGAATATTTGTCGTTGGAAATAGGCCCATCACAGTGGGTACGTTCCGTCCGTTGCGGCAACGAGTTTGACTGACAGCAAAATAAATTATGTGTTGACGACGAAGGCGCCATATACGTGCCGTACACTATGCCGGATTGCACAAAAACTGGCAACTTTATACTTGGCAACTAACAACACTGGCAACTAAGCTGGGTTTTCTAATTAAATTGTTGAAAAAAAACTCTTCCCACTTTATCTCAAAGAGATGCGAAATAATTAATTATTTTTTATTTTAGATTTATGACTTATGACGAATATTCGTATTTTATGAACAGAAACTTTGTACGAACTATATTGATAACTTACTTTTGCTCCAGTTCATTAGAAAGTAACCTTGCAAAACAACCGGCAGTTCATACAAAGATATGAGACAAGAAAAATAATTGCAGGTTCAGAAACTTGAGTAGTTGTGCGGTCGAAGTAAATGAAAATCGTAAATAAAACGAAATGAAATCTTTGATAACTTACTTTTTCTATTTCGAGGAGAGTGATGCGTTAAACAAGTTATGATAATTTAAAGTTATATTTTCTTGAATTCAAAACTTATTTTATTTCAGCTCTCTTCAGATTTGCAATGCATTCTTATGCAAATTTCAATGGTCCACTTCCGCCCACTAAAATTAATTAAAAATGCACACCAGTGATTATCTGTGGGCCCAAATATAAACTACGGCGCAACAATATAAACTGCAGTCGAGCTTAGGATTTTAGAGCGCAACAAAAATAATTCATTTGCCAGTCAACGTGTCTGAATAAAGTAAAAGTGTTGGTAGAACCTGACACTCCCACATCTCTTCTCATCAGAAAAGAAAAACGTATCAGACGCGGAAGCTGTGGCTTTTCTGTTTTTACATGGACTAATATTGGAAGGGGTTCGAGTCTGTTCAATTAGAGCGCGTTAGCAGGAGCTGTAGACTGGAAGAAATCTTTATAGTTGTTGTGATGGCGGCAATTTTTGGTGTTGTTGATGCAGACGCTCTAGAGGGATCGAAGAAAGATGGTAAAGTAATTTTGCGCACTGACAATCGAAAAGCACTAAATCTGCCAATTAAATTGCCCGCAGTTAGCCCGTCCGTCTACGCATATTTCTAGTGTGCCGCTATTATAAATGAAGTGGAAAAGCCGGTGATGGTGCTGGGTAGTTATAGGGGGGCTGGTATAGGCAAGTTAGCAAGAAAAAGTGTTACAGCGAAGAAAGTGGGCTGTGGCACGGCAAACTAAGTGCTAGAAGGGAAGAGCGGGGAGGGGTGGCATCGAAGGTACATATTTGTGTTTGCCCAAAACGTGTAGGTAAGTAAATAAAATACAGCCTTTGCTATCGTTGCAATACAGAATGCGAATAGAATTGTGATTATTAGACGCGTGTGCTGTTGCGAGTTGCATCTACAATTACATATGTACATGTGTTGTATTAAGTACAGTGGGCAGCTGCAAGTGGACATATATGCGCGCATATGCTTGTGAGTGCCTACACATGTATGCAGGTAGTGGGGTTTGTGTATTTTAGTTGCTGTTTTCGGTGAGGAAATTATACAATTGAGTTGCAATTTTCGTGAGGCAGCTGCCCACAAATTCGCCCATCTTGGGCGTGTAACATGAGAAGGGTGTGCTACGACATTTTGCAAGTATTCACATATATGTGATGTGTGTGTGTGTGTGTATTGCAATCAGATGTGTGTATGATTGAACATTTATTGGCTTTCCAATCCAGGGCTGGCTGCCTACCACCACCACAACGGAAGGCTTCTTTGCACCTTGAGCGACACAGAATGCATGGTGGTTATTGTATCTATAGCAGTTGGTTTTGTTGTTGTAGCGACGCAATGGCGCAGAATTTTAATTTTGTCCCTCTGGCTACACCTCGGCCTTAATCTTCTGCCACTACCTCGCTACGATGCAATCAGATTTTAATTACTTTTGTGCGGTAAGTGTGACTAGTCGTCCTCGTCCTCCTTTGGAACATACTCGTACATACATACATAGCATATACTTGTATACTAATTGCTGTGGCAAGTTCGAGAGGCGTGTGCGGCAAAATTACATGCACTTGCAGGAAGAAGAATGCGAGAAGCTACCGAAGGTGAGTCAATAATATTTCTGTGTGTGTGTTCGATGAATTGTTATAACACATTTTCACAGATTGAAGTACCCAATTTTATTTAAAAATTTAACTATTTATTTTCACGTTGAAGCAAAACTAGTGTAACAGTATTGCAGGAAAAATAATACTAAAATAAATTTAGTTTTTTGTTTATTAGTATCACTTTTAAATGTATTAATATCTTTTAAAGAGATATAGTTTGAAAGAAACTTATCTGCACTGTTGCCGTTTTGTTCAAATATAGGCAAGAAATAGTATTTATGATACATTTTCCCTTCGCATCGCATTACAGAGTATGCACCAAACTCTTAAAAAAATCGAGTTCTTAAAGGTTCGAAGAAAATTCGACGCCTCAATAGCCATTTGACAATGCAGCTACTATCCAAAAAGCAGCACCAAGCAGTGTTTGCCATTAGATAAATAGCAGGCAAGCAGACAGACTGGTCATGGTATCAAGTTAGACTGCGAAAAAGAGCAACAACAACAATGAGTAACTTGAAAGATATGGCGTATATTGGACTCACGCTGACCCAAGTGAAAAAATTGCAGCAAATAACAGAAAACAGCTAAAAACAATTAAAACTTATAAAAAAATATTTTAAAGTCAGAAAAAAATTCGTTTGCCTTTGACTGAACAAAGGTTGATTTGTTTTTTTATGAGCGTAACCTGCGGCAAGCAGGTATTCGCTTGAAGAAGCAAGAGGACTAGGTATTGTTTGATTTGTTTGTTTTCAAACGGAACAAATGCAGGTTTTGGCAAGCAGAAAGAAGAAACGAAATAACGTTTCTAATATTCGAAAGTGCGGATTAAATAAAATTATAATAAATATGTTTAAAGTGCTTCATAATGTAGCATTAAATTTTTTTATTATAAAGTAAGTGTAATTTTTTGAATGAAATTCCGAAGGCTTTATAAATAATGAAATGTAAAAGTAAAACGAGGGTTGCTATTTACATTTCTGCATTCTTCTTCTTCTTCTTAATTGGCGCGATAACCGCTTACGCGATTTGGCCGAGCTCAACAAAGCGCGCCAGTCGTTTCTTTCTCGTGCTTACCGGCACCAATTGGACACACCAAGTTAAGCCAAGTCCTTCTCCACCTGATCTTTCCAACGCAGAGGAGGCCTTCCTCTTCCTCTGCTACCACCAGCTGATACCGCATCGAATACTTTCAAAGCCGGAGCGTTTGTATCCATTCGGACGACATGACCCAGCCCACGAAGCCGCTGGATCTTTATTCGCTGCGCTATGTCTATGTCGTCGTAAAGCTCATACAGCTCATCGTTCCATCGTCTGTGATATTCGCCGTTGCCAACGTGCAAAGGTCCAAAAATCTTACGCAAAATCTTTCTCTCGAACACTCCAAGCGTCGCTTCATCGGATGTTGTCATCGTCCAAGCTTCTGCGCCATACGTTAGGACGGGCATAATGAGAGTCTTGTAGAGTGTTAGTTTTGTTCGTCGAGAGAGGACTTTACTGCTCAGTTGCCTACTTAGTCCAAAGTAGCACATTTCCGCATTAACAACGGAAAAAGGAGCATTAGTGGTTGAAAAAAAATTTTATTGGTTTTCAGTATGCAGTCGTGTTTCCAGAGCGTTTTTTAAATCGTGGAAAGTCTTATTTATGCTGGTCATACTAAGGCCAAGAATTCCTCAATAGAAGGCGACACGACGATATTTTCTGGTACAACTCAACAACTGATTTTGTCATCGATTCATCGTTGAGCGCACAACGACCATGAGAAAATTCATTGCACTAGTTATTTACGAGGCTAAAGGATGGTGCTTGTTTGCCGTATAATGATTTTAGTTCATCGATGCATTCTTGTCTTCTTAATCTGCATTGAAAGTTGTGATAATAATCGCACGAAAATTTTCACGGTTTAATTCCATTTTTTTGCAGGGATGAATTTTCAAAGCCACTGTAAACCACACTAATATGGCTCACACATCAAAACGTTCTGAGAGCGTTTATAGTAAAGTATGCCAAACTTTCTAATGGAAACATCAGTTGGCGACTAGCAATACTAGAAACGCCCAAGACCAGAAATATAAAAAGCTGCCCTCGTTATTAAATATGGTATCTTATATATAGTTCTTCTGTTTTTTGCTGTGCCTTAACATGACTTCAAGTTTTATTCGAGATAACTTTTTTGGCAAGTGCGGCTTTAATTTATAATTATTGCCAATACAAATTGTACATTTAATAATTATTACCAATACTTCAGTCAAATTCTACAATACATTTAATAATTTCTCAAAATACAATATTTATTTTGTCACTTATAAGCACAACAAGCGTCAGCATAATGGGGAGAAGTTTCATTTGCAAATGCGAACGTAATTTGATAATTTTTAAATGCCCCTTCAATTTACTTTGGTTTCGGAATTATCAACTCCCTCAGTTCATCAACATCTCATGAAAGTTAAGCCAAGCGCCTTAACTCTTATGACGAGAGAAGCTCACTTCATTTTGAATAATTCAGAACTCCGCTTAGTTTTACCATAGGCAGCAAATTTTCATAACGTTTCGCCTGTTTACTCTTATTAATGCCAGTTTCAAGATTTTTTCCATTTTGCTAAATTTTGTGCACATGCGCACAGCTTCTTCGATGGCCACTGAAGTGAAATCAACATTGCACTAACATACCAGTATGTACATATGTATATAGGAATATGTACACACATATACACGTACATAAAGCAGCGTGCATCTGATAGGTGTACGCGTGAATGCGAAACACGCGCAATGCGTAGACCCGTTCAACCATAAATATGCGGCATGATCATCTGCATCGCGATTACAGCTCCGGCGCGTACACGCAATCATGAAATTACCGTCATAAGCTCAAATGCGCCCACTGCAACTCAGGTTGCATTCCCCATCATACACACACAAATAATACAAGTTTACACATATATATATATATATATAAGTATTTGTGTATGTGTGTATGTAATAATTTTCATTGCCCATTGTCATAGGTATGCGAGTATGTAAGATGCAAGTTCACATTCTGTTCGGTTATTTTCATAAGATCGCTTCAGTTTATATTTTCTCCATTCAAAACTATTTATTTTTCACTTCTGGAACAAGTTTTATGGCGTTGATTTTATCAGTGAACATCGTCATGTTCGTCTCTGTCGTTTGCCACTTTGCCTACTACGAGTACTCACACGCGTCAACGAGGTGGGCTATGGCAATCAATAATTTCTCTGATAAAATTATGAAAAAGAAAAAATCGATTGACCTACATAATTCATGTACATATTTTTCGAAAAGGGCTGAAAATTTTGTTGCTGATGCGAAAACTGTTTCTTACATCGTTTTGTTTGCTTTCATGGACGGAATATATACTATGAAATATTCAAGGGGCAATAAGTCATAATTTTTGAAACCATGTTTTCCTGCTTCGTCAATATGACGAGTATATCAGAGTAACTTTGCACTCATTTATATTTTTAATCAAGTCTGCATTAAAAATGTTAGTTAGGAAACAATCAATTCTTATCTTTATCGAAAATCGGAGCTCCTAATTACTTTTTTTAATAAATATACTCGTAATCGCACTTCAAATCAAACAAGAGCAGGCAATTTGGCGAAGGAGCGTAATATCAGTGTGTAACTATTAGAGATGCCTATTCCTGGATCCCACTGGTATGCTTCAAGTCACAAAAATCCCGGGATTGTCATCTCTTGTCAGCATATGAAATGGGGACAGAAAAATTTCCTTTTATAGCAAACAAGCAACACTAGAAGTTACTTTGCACTTACAACAGCTTTGTATCCCTCCTTTGTGGAAGGGACCAGCTGGGTTTTTTGTGTTCAATATTCAACTCTTCAAATAACTAAAGTATTACTATTTCTGTTATATGAAATAATTTTAAAATAATAAAGTCAGCAGCTACACACTTTAGGTATGTATACTACCTTAAAAAGATCCCGGAGAACGGCGAGTCCATCGAGGATGACGAACGCATTGGCAATAGAGTGAAAGCAGAGTTGATCAACAACCGCAAATTAACCACCGGAGGGCTGGCAGAGCACTTTAACATTACTTATGGATCCATTCAGGACAGTGTAGTTGATGACTGGGTTTGCGCCGAGTTGCTGCAAAGTTAGTCCCAAAGGGCCAGAATTTCATTCAAAAAGGACTTGCGTTTCTATCGCCAAAGGCATGATCTCCAAGGCTGCCACAAGGCCAAACTATTATTTGGTTATTATGAGACGTTTACGTGAAGCCATCCGCCAAAACAGAAAAGATTTGTGGGATCACAATTCGTGGGTTTTCAGCGTGGTAACGCAGCGTCACACAGTGCCATCATTATCCGTAAATTCCGAAAACAATACCAACAGCCGTCGAATTCGCCTGATTTGGCTCCCTGCGACTTTTTTCAGTTTGATCGAGTCAAAAAACCACTACGGGGAGCGAGTCGCGTTTTAACAGCCGAAAGGAAGTAATGGAAAAATTGAAAACGGCTCTGCGAGTTCCAGAAATGTTTCGAGAGTTGTATCAAAAGCTGGCATAAGTGCGTTAAAGTTCATGCTGAGTACTTTGAAGGTGATAATAAAACTTTTGAGAAATGAATTTGTAATTTGAATTTTTTGAATATTGTATATAATAAAATTAAGGCGGCCGCCTTAGCCGAATGGCTTGGTGCCTGACTACCATTCGGAATCCACAGAGAGAACGTAGGTTCGAATCTCCGTGAAACACCAAAATAAATAAAAAGTGTTTTCTAATAGCGGACGCCTCTCGGTGGGCAATGGCAAACCTCCAAGTGTATTTCTGCAATTAAAAAGCTCTTCATAAAAAAAATCTGCCGTTCGGCATCGGATTGAAACTGTAGCTCCCTCCATTTGTGGAACAACATCAAGACGCACATTACAAATAGGAGGAAGAGCTCGGCTAAACACCCAAAAAGGGTACAAGCGCCAATTATATATATAGTAATTACACTATCATGGAACAAAAATGTCCGTGTATCTGGTCAAAGCTGCCACCTGCAGCATCTTATAGAAATTCGGCTTATGAAATAATGTGATATTTACCTTTTACCATTTAAAGACATGAGTTCTACGTGAAAAAACAAGGGAAAATATATTTGTGAAAAAGTAAGCCCTTTTTCTTTCTTTTGTGGGAAAGAGCCAAAAATACTCATAATAGAGGGAAAGAATGAGTTGAAATGTATTCGAAAAATATGTGCCATAAAATTCCGTTGTAAGTATCTTAATACACTAAAGCTCGAAATTTAACTTCGTCGGAAATAAGTAAAAATGAAAAAGACATTTGTATGCGTTAAATATTTCCTATTTGATTAGCAATTGGTTATCATTTAGTTGATCCCCGATTCGAAACCCACTGTGAATATGATATTATATATATAATGATACAAGAACGTACACACAAATAATGTATGTATGTATGCATATATAAAAAAAAAATAGTTTATTTTCCCACCGCTTTGCTCTCCGCACAAAACATTCGTAAATGATCTCATCAAAATTTATAATACGAAAAAGCGCTCCACCCCGAAGTATTTTGTATAGCATTGTCATAGTTCCGAAACTTACCAAATGACCCTCATGAATTCAAATATTTCATAATGTCTCAATTAATAGCGTCCAATTCCCTCTGCACATTTTAGCTTTGCTTCCTCCTACGTTCAAAGCTCTTCCGCTACCTTTTGCGTTTTTGTACTCGGTGTAGACAACATTCAGCGGATAACTAGTTTCACTCAGCTTAGAAGTTAGATTGAGAAGAAGATAGTCAAATTTTCGCTCAGCACGCGA
The DNA here is from genome assembly GCA_037575425.1 of Anastrepha fraterculus. Taxonomy (NCBI): domain Eukaryota; kingdom Metazoa; phylum Arthropoda; class Insecta; order Diptera; family Tephritidae; genus Anastrepha; species Anastrepha fraterculus. Next base: position 27,039 of record JAYXIM010040409.1, read on the forward strand.
TTTGAACGTTCGTTTGTCGTGCGTTTGATGTTTTGAGGCGGGCCATGTTGTAGCAAACGAAGTGGAGTGAAGTGGAAACGCCTCTGGGTCATTAAAATAATCAACATCTCCATCATCGACATCATCAGCGCCGTCATTGTCGCCATCGTCAGCACAGCTATTCACAACTTTTTCACTGCTTCGTATATCTAAGTAGTTTTACTTCCTTCGACATCGTTATTTTTCTTATGATTTTTTGTAATCACAAATTAAGTAAACGAAATATAATATTTATTAAAGCGTTTCGATTGCATCGAAATAAGAAAGACAAAAAAGACAAACGCGATTGTGAATAAGCACACATATTTATGTATGCATTTGTACCTATATATATAAATATAGCTAGTGACTGGGAGTCGGTCAGTTGCCCCATTGGTCATTGGTCTTTGGTCGTTTTAGATCGTGAATAATGCTAGTGTCAAGCTGTTCTATATCTCGTTGAAATCATCTTTATGGGCGGGTCATCGTGCTAAGAAGGGCAGCTGAGTTTTGAATGGTGGTGATACACTAAGGAATGTGTGGATGTATGCGCGCATGCATAAGCTCATTTATGCATTCATATATGTACGGGCATTTGGTGCAAATGCGCCCAATCCAATGCGTGTTTTGATTTTGCACAATTATACAATAATAACAGTTTTTCCAAAAGAGCACTTTAGAAATAACTGATGTGAGAACGTGGATAACTCATACTCTTCCGAAATAACATAAGCATACATACATATTTACTTTTGCAGTTCAATATGTCAACAGCTAAGTTTTATTGCCTTTATTATGTTTGAAATTACTCGACTGTGCAGATATTTTTGGGCAATGTCTTCAAAATAGTTTGCCAAAGTAATAAATTTTGAGGCTATCTTTGTACGTAGATCGCCACTGGAGTGAATAATATTGCCATATTTTGATTTGCAATAGTTGTATCCAGGGAAAGTTATTTCGCTACCCGCTTACATATATGTATGTACATATGTAGTACATATGTAATGCATCCTTCTGGTAATAACCTGCAAATTCTGAACGTTAACGTCGCCCCCTTTGCCAAGTGTTTAGCATACCCTACCAGCAATATAGCACATCAAAATGAGAGAGACAGAAATTAAAATGGTAGTTTGGTTAGATGTTTTTTTTATATAAAGCTAATAGCTCTTCTTTTCCCTCATTGCTTTTCAATGGTCGGCATTTGAAAAGGTTTTTCCGTGTGTTGGTATGTTGCTTTTAAGTTTCACGTCGTTGTTTTTATTTTATTTTATTTTATTTTATTTTAGCTACCGATAGCAATGTGGGCCGCAGGCGAAAACACCCAGTACAAGTCACACAGCGGAATTTATGTCATGACATTAATTGGCTTTCCCACAAGCCAACGCAAACAACAGCGCCAAGCACCCCAGCATCAGATGTTGCTATTCCCCTCTATCCACCTCTCTTTTCGTTTTGACGCTATGCGCCGCCTTGTGGTTAAGCAAAAAATCTGGTTCTTTCAAGTTTCAATCGAAACGGTACACAAGTAGCAAATGGTGGTTCATTATTCTCAACTGGCAGTATTGTTAGCCGCTTACATTTGGTTGTTAAATTTCGTTAATATGCTTTATAATTTCGTAAAGAGACAACTAAGAAGTTGCCCGTTTTCAACTGTTTCTCGATCTAATATCATTATGCTTTACTCTATTTAAAGCCTGAATTTTCCCTCAGCGCAGTACAATAGCAATTAAAATTAAATTTCAATACCGCTATTGCCTCACCCACCGATCGCATTGTAATTAAAATCGAATTTTAAAACCCCAAAGTACATATTGTATCTTCATTATGGTAGCAGGCTGCCGCAAACGAACGAACGAACGAACGATAAAGCTGGCGGGCGCTATAAAATATGCTACGAAAATCTTTGGACCGCCTTTGAAATAAATTTTGGGATTTGGTGCGGCGGCTGGTTATGGTTGGCTGGTGGTGGTGGATGTTGATTTTCAAGTGCGGATTAAGTAATGAATAACATTTTCAACATGCCAGTTGGAAGTGCCGTTTTTATTTTTAATATTGCATTTGTTGGTGCGGCATTGCAGAGAAACAGGACTAGCGTGCTGTAATGCGGATAAGTAAAAAAACATATTCGCCGCTTTCGATTATCCACTTTCAGCCCGATTAAAGTTGGTTTTGCCTGCTGAGCTAAAAATTTGTATGTGAAAGAAAGAACTAATTAAGCAACAAACCCGGCCGACCGTAAGTGAGTTAGTTTACCGCCGCTTAGCTCGTGAGCAACGTGCTTCCTGATATATTATATGTAGACCCGATATACAGTTGGTAGGACTGTAAGACACAAATCTGTCACTTTTCAGCGCCATCAGATCATTAGTGTCTGCCTGGCCGGCCAGAAATGTGAGCAAACAATTCTTGGATTTTGCATGATCATAACGAGTTATTGCACCGAGCCCTAATTGTGCTGGATTAGTAAATACCATCGTGCAAGCACCATATTCACCTGATATGGCCCCGTGGGACTTCTTTTTGTTTCCCAAGTAGAAGTTACTACTTCGTCGAAGGTGATTTCAGTCGATAGAGGAGATCAAAGAGAATGCGACGAAGGAGCTGAAGGCCATCCCTTCGTCGGCCTACCAGGGGTGCATGGAGGACTGGGTCAAACGTTGGCACATGTTGCTTCATCCGGGTCATGTTTTGAAGGATATAAAATAAATTTACCTGAAATTTAACTCTGCTTTGTTTTATTCGAACATTCCCGGTATATACAAAATCAAAAAAGAAAACATGATTAATTATAACATTTGCATGTAACATCTGTGTAAAAGTTGTTTAGTTTATATTTTCTTACGTACACCGAGTTCCTTTACAACCTTTTTTTGCCAATTGAAAACGAGCCCAGTGCTGCCAAATACCCACAGTGTTTGGTTTTATACACAAGTCGCTAAGTGGTTGGCGAAACGATATGTTTTTGAGCTTTGCAAAAATATTATCTAGAAGAATCAGTTCGGAGCGAATAAAATTATGATAATATTTTCAAAAAGTATTAAGTTTGAATTGTAAGAAAGTTTAAAATAATTTTCGCGGTGCAGATATAATCATAACCAAATTAAATTCAGTATAACAACTATTTTCAAGAACGATTTTCATTAAAAACTTGGAAATATAAAGTTCAGCTGTGCAAATTAAAAAGGGCGAGATTTCTACCGGAATCATAAAATTATTATATTTTAAGACTTCTGCTAAAATATTTAGGAACAATATTAAGTCTTACGTGAGCTGAACCGACTTTAAAACACCTACAAAAATCAAGGTTTTTATTAATGAACTGAGTTATTAAAAATACTTTTTCCAAAAAGTTATCTCAGATGATATAATAGTTTAAGCTCAAAAGGTCTGTATAAAGATGTTTAAAAATTTTATCAAATGAGATAATTAGAATGAGATAATAAGAAATATGTGTAGCACAAAACATTTGTAAATGGGGCGGCAGAAAACATAAAGAATGGCACAAAAATGTTATAAAAATGAGAACTGACCAACTGGCCAGAGTTACAAATGATGGAAGGTTTCTATTAAACGGACCGCCGATAGTAATGTTGCAGAATTGCAGAATAACTAAATCCATTATATTTTTTTATATATTATAAATTATTGATTGTTATTTTAATATAAATATTTTTAATCATTGTTAAAAGAACAACATGCAATTTTAACTAAGGTAGAGAAAAACTTTCAAAGCGATTCAGCTCCATAAATTTGAAAATGTTTTCGAAATAATTTGGTGATGATGAAACAGTACCGATTGAAAAACATTACCAATACCCGAATGGGATTTAGCTAACTTTTACTTCACCTAATTAAAATCTGTGCTTACGTACCTGCATGCAACCTATTCCAAAAAAAAGGAAATAAAAAAACAGCGGAATTTATTCAATATATTATAATTGTTTTTAAGTATTTGTTTAACACAAAACTGTATCATTTCATTAGAAAAACGACATCACGTAGATTCATTTAGTAGAAAAACTTAATTCTACGGGAATATTTTGTATCATCTCACACAAAACTATTTGGTGTACGGAAAAAAACAGCAAAGATGAATTCACAAGCCCGCCTGTGCACTTTATAGGAACGCACTTAAGCACACACGAATGTTAAATGTGCCCTGTATGTGTTGTGAAAAAGGTAGCAAGTGTGCGCAATTCATTCCACATGAAAATGGAGTTTTTTTCATTATGAATAATGGAAAAAAATTAACGAGCAATTTAGAATAAATTTTTTTACATTCTGGTACCGATAAATTCAGAATCTTCTTACATACATATTTGTGTGTCGGCAATAACTTATTTAAACGTATGTGTTTTTGCAGCTTCGTGTTATGGGTGTCCAGGCGCGCAGGCAGGACTTTTTCGGAGGGGGTTTTGTACAAAATATTCTCATAATTATTAACATATAAAGTAAGTAAATATTTTAGGTCATTTAATAATGCATGTTTTATAAAAAGTGAGAAAAACTTTGAAATATACTACATACATACACATTCAGGTACAACACTACTTGTGTGCATATAAAAGTTGCCTGAATGCAACAAAAACTATAATTTGTTTTCGACTTGTCGCTTGTTTTCAGTAAATCTTTCTAAAATTCTTTGCACCGCATGAGTTAACTCTCTATAAATATAAAAATGTGGTGTACACTTAACCACCAATAATGATAGAAAGAAGATTGCGCCCATCAGAGAGTACGTGGCGTCACGTTTTTCCAAGTTGTGCAGTATTGCCAATTATTTGCTCTTCGCAATAAATTTAGTGCTTTTTTATACCGAAAATGCGAAAATTTTGAAGTTTTGTGTTTGTTTCTTTTTTTTTAATTTAAAGCTACCTCAACTTTAAGTTAAAAAAAAACTGTATTATTATACGAAAGAAGGCTAAACAAGGCCACTCTGAGAAGATTTTACTGATAATGAAAAGTAGTTGGTTTTTATAAAATTTGATATTTTGAAAGTGAAAATTTAATTTTTTGTTCCTTTTAAGGTTTTGTTTGAATATTAAAATATTAAAATATCTTTCAACTTTTCTTAACATTGAAAACCTTTTTACATATTTTAAAAAGCGTTTGAATTTACTGAATGCGAATTGAAACCATAGAGGTGTAATCGTTCCTCCTGGCCATCAATCCTTAGTGGGACATGGGGCATCAAGAGCGGGATTCATTGTAAAAATAAGCCACAAAATACCAGAAAATACTAAAGAAACCATACTGACACTTTTACAAAAAGAGTACCTTATCTAGTTACATAACCTCAAATTTAGCAAATAAGTCCTTTCCTTAACAAAATAGTCTCGCTTAACAAAAAAAATCTTAAATTAAATTGTACATAAGCATAGCACATTTATTTAAAAAAAACGCATACGAAGTTCTTTAAGTAATTCAATAAAAATTTGGTATTTTATTTTTTTGTAAATGGGCATTTTAGTGCGTTTTTATATCCAAAGGTAGGCAACACTGCAGTAGCGAGAGAGAAATTTGACTGCTGAAGGCAGAAGAACACCAACAACAACTGCAATCGCGGGCAATGCTACCAGATGTTAAAAAAAAGTAAAGCTAAATAAAACTGAGTGAATTATTTAACCAATTATTAAAAAATTTATATTTTATAAAATTATAAACATTACATTTTAATTAGAACAGGCTAGAAAAATGTCCCAAAGAAACAACTAAAACTCTGAGACTAAATAACAAAAAAAAAGCTAAATCAAGTTTCGAAAATGGTAATCTGGCCATACTGGAGCTAAAATCACGTAACTTGTTGTCAAACTCGCTGAGAGCAAAGTAACGGGACCACGATAGGCGCCATCTCATTATTATTTCCATCATGCTTAACCACTATTGTGACATTGAAATTCTTAAATATGTTTTGAGTCGACAAAGTAATGGAAATTATTTTTCATTCTCGCAAGTGTCTATGGGAAGAGTTGCTAGAATAGTTATTAAATTATATATATTCGGCAGTGTATCTTTTCGGCACAGTTCAATAGCTTTGAAAATTGTTTTTGGCCTTTCCTTCAACTTAATATTGCAAGATTGCAGATTCGAGTTGTTAGCGGGGAAAAATGTTTGAAAGCCAAAAAGTTTTACGTTTTGAAAACATATCTTTCAGATTTCAAATAAGTTAGAGTTGCTTTTCAAACATTTAAGCGGCGAAGTGTGTAAAACTCGACGGCAAACTTCACAATTTGTACGTTTTGGCCAACATTATTTTATATTGTTTGGAGCAAAATTAAACAAAGCAAATATTTATTTGTTTTAATTTTCTTGCCATGCCATGATATTTAAAAATTGCTTTATTGGTAACAAAATTTCGTTTGAACCTTAAAACCTTCTCTTGGGTGCGCACCTGGGTTTATCTAAGCTCCGTTCCTGCGCTTCCTTATGTGAAAGCAACAAGAGTATGGAAAAATACGATGAAAGGGATGTAAAATGAAAATGTCGCAGTGCTGATTTATTAGCGACAGTAGCTATTTTCTTATGTTGTCGTGCTCCATGTATTAATAAAGTGGATTTATGATGAAAGAAGCAAGCAAACAAACAGTTTAACTGGTAACGTTGTAAGCTATTTATGTAGTTTAGGAAAAATTAAATTTTCTTTTATATATTTTGGGATAAATTGCAAAATATGTAGTGTAAACAGTCTTGAGAAAGCTCTGAAAAAACTTTCATAAAAAACATCTGACTTACGGAGAGCGTAAAAAACTGTTGGTCCCTCTACAACAATATCAAGGCACATAACACAGTATACAAACATATACAAATCGAGCCTTTCTTAATGTGCATTCTTTCATTTAGCTTCGTTACAACAGTATTTGTAAAAGCGCGTAGATGGGCCTCATTTGCCACTATTTCTTTTATTTCTTTTTATTTTCATATAAGTATGTATGCACGAGTATGTATGTATTGTTATACCAAAAAAATAATAATAGAAAAAGGCATAGAGCTAAGCAGAAAACCTGCCACAGGCATCCGACGTCGCGTCGTCCAGGCAATCAGCAATCACACGCTTCCTAATCGCGAAATCTCGCCAAATGAAATTCCCTATTGAATACGACGCCCAAAATGGCAGTCAACAATTTCAAAAAAATAAATGGCAAACTGGCAAAGGCGGCAACGAAAAGTGCAACGTATCGGCCTCACAAATAAATGAGTTGCTACTACATTGCGATTGCTGGCGTACGCTGCAATTAAAAACACATTTAAAGGCGCAACTTCTATGTGAAGAAGGCTTTCTGTCTCAGCTTCTTGTAGTACAATTTCTGCTGGATGCTATTTCTTGACATACATACATACATCTTTTGCCTCTACATACGTTTTTTAAGAATGCAAAAGTTCTTAGTTGGCGGTTGCCGTAGGCGCGTGAGTTTGAGCGTGGCTACCATTAAGTTTCCTGGGTTCGAAACCCACTGTAGGTATGAAACACCAAATATTAGGAAATATTTCTCATAATAGCGGTCGACCCTAAGCAAGAACTTTGACACTCGGACAACATCAAGACGCAGGCCTCAAATTAGAGGAGTAGCTCGGCCAAACATCTAACAAATGTATACGTGCTCATTAGATTCGTATATATTAGGGCGGGTCGATTTAAAAATCGCTCATTGCTCTGTGAAAATCGTATTCTAGGGATCAAAATAAGAAACTTGCCGAAGGAACCATACCTCTAAAACGAATTCTGATGTCCCCCAATTTGGGTCGAACGAAAAATCCCACTTTGACCCATTTAGAGTGCTCCAATCGAGTCCAAATGTATGACCGACCCCCACTAACTTTGGACGGCCGATCCACCCATGCCAGTGGCACACCCCCTGGAACTCCCCTGGGGGGCTCCCTATACAATCATTTCAAAATATCACCATTTTTGGCCTTTACATGAGAAAATAAACTAAAAAGTTCGACCCAAACTGGAGGACATCAGAATTCGTTTTAGAGGTATGGTTCCTTCGGCAAGTTTCTTATTTTGATCCCTAGAATATGATTCTCACAGAGCAATAGGCGATTTTTTTGCCTCCCCACAAATCGACCCGGCCTAGTATAGATACCTATAAATGTATGTATGTACATATATATATATGAATTTGTAGTGTGGTTGCCTTCAATAATATGAACATGTTTTTCCAATTATAGTGAAACTTACGGTAATAAAGTAACAAAAGTTGATCTCATGGAAAAAATGGCGCACAAATTTAGAACTCCTCTCACTTCATAATTTGCAAAGCATAATTTTTATTGAGCATATATATATGTGTGTGTATGTGTCTCTCCTACTCAAGTAGGTGCAATAAATGTTAAGCCTCTGGCATTTTTTAAAGAAGTCTAGTGAACATTCTGTTGAATTTAAATTCGTAATTTTTTCATGTACACACGTTAGCTTGCCTCAGCATGGCTCATTGTGTAACTTTCTTCTTAGTTTCCATTATTTAGTCTTATCCTTTCTGCAATGCTTCAATCCTGTATTTTTGCTGCACATTGGAGAGGGGCGAGAATATTTTGCGTAGCAATGGGACGCTTGCAGAATGCAGTCATTGTGGGTTATTTTATTAACTTCAAACGGCTTTCTTTGCCGTTCTGCCGCATTTTTCTCACGCCTGCCTGTGCTTCTCACCCGTTGGTTTTGTCATTCAAACTTTGAGTGTAACTGTGAATATAGAGGAATTTGCCAAAAGATGTTCGACACTTTTTAGCTGTCTTCTGCTGCACTTGCATAGTGCTCATGGTGGTTACACGTTTGAGTGTATGTATAAGCGCCTTCTTCTGAGCGCATAAATGTATGCAATTTTTCGTATCCTATGTCGAAGAGCTTTAAAAAAGTTTAGAACCATAAAGTAGCAGCTCAAGTAGGCACTGATTTAGTTAACTTGCGTTTAAAACAAAAAAAAATCATATAATATTAGTAGGCAAAGGAGCGAAAATGAGGTTCTAAGGAAATGATTTAGTGAATTGCTTGACTATTTGCTCCACGAAATCTCACTAGAAATTTATGTATGACAATGTTTGCCACAGAAAAGAAAAACACATCAGCGCCAAAAGTTTCAAGTTTGCAGAACGCGTGGTTGACAAGTGTGAAATTGCCAGAGAGAACTTCAGTTTATTACAGCGTATTTTTCTTTCTAGTTAAATAGTATTTCTGTACTTTTTATGAAAAAATGTAAGAACTTTTGAACGGAACGATGTCTCCATGTGTATTTGCACGAATGCTTCAATTTAAAGCTACCGAACTGAAATTTGACATATTCTGGAGTTAGTTCATTTACCTATCCTTTCGGAAAGCGCAAAAGGGTACTACCCATAAACTTACTCGTATAACGCAAAAGTAAACCAAATAATTCACATAAAGTTTATTTGTATTTACTTTTTGTTTTTGGGCAACACACAGCTTTTTCTGAATTATACATATGCACATATATTTTTAAAGTAAACTTCTCATCCACATAAAGAAATAAAATAAAAATTTAAGACCGCACCTCCAAACACGAGCTATCATTATTTTTTAGAGCGCAACAGCTTATTTGGCCACTCAAGCGCGTAATACTCGTATTACCGAACTAAATTTTTATGACAAGGTAACAAAATCAGTTAACTCGCCATATACATATGCACGTTTATGTCAGAATTTTTGTAATACTAATTGTGTGTGTATTTGCTCCAACGACATGTGCGTTGTATCCTCTTTCTAGTTTTACGTAGTTGACTTAATTTACTCAAATAATGGAAGCTTTCCCAAATACTTAATTAAAAGAACATAAAGGTAAGGATATAGTGCAACAACTGCTTCAATGCCTTCTAGAAGCAACCCGATCCGCACATACTCACAACCGTTTACACATAATTGACACTTACCGGAACGAACTTAATAAGGCACACAATTACACATATGAGTATGCACAAAAGCGATGAACACACATGTATGTACATATGTATGTAGAGGTTGGATCCCAAATACCAAAAAGTCAAAGAAGAAGGATTCAAACTTAAAACTTGGATGCGAAAAACACAAAAAAAGAAACATGAGGTAATTCAAGGAATTTAAGGAATGGCTTAGAACAATGGAATGTGGATGAAAGTGAAAGTTGTTGTTATTTAATAGGAAAACCCTAGACGTTGTAAAAGTAATGAAGAAAAAAAGATACTTTAATGCCATTTGAAACCGAGCATCAATGCTCGGTAGTACAACGCGTGTAAAGAAAACAGGCGAGAGGACACGGATGTGGATGGAATGCGATGAACAAACGAAAACAGCAGCCAAACTATGTAGTTGCTAGTTCACCGTACCCTTTTACTCTCTCCCTACGTAAGGCGGTGATATTTTTGAGAAAGTACATATGTATGTATGTATGTATATAGTGACGGTTGGTTGGCTTCTATTTCGTTTTAAGTTGCTCGAGTAAACCTCTCGAATTTCGGCAAGTCGTTGTTATTTTTTCCAACAACATCAAAGCATATGCTGCAAGCTAACAAGGAGTACAAGTCAAGAACTCCGAGTCTCGAATACTTGAATGTGGTAGCTCGGTAAAGCACGGTAAAGCACGCTCGTGCAGCCCCACAAGATTTATGGTTGGACCTGCCTTAGAAAGGCCCGCAATTACAGAAAAAAGGCAAAAAAAATTAAAGCACGCTACAAGACAAACTAACATTTATAAGTATATTCCTGCTAATATTGTCTGCAATAAAATAAAAGTAACGGTGTTGAAGTAAATTTACAAAAACTTCAACTTGTGCCGATTGGTGCTGAAGAAAACCATTTCTATAGATTGGGGCAGTGCTGGTAAGTTGCCTGTAAGTTTATTTATTTGTTGATTTCGTTGTTTTTTCTGTATTATTATTTTTTTTTTGTTTGCTTGCGTTGTTCGTGGCAGTTGTTGTGTAATATCAATAACATTTTTGCGCAAACTAACTTTCTATTGTTCCACAAGTGCACAAAAAGGGACGCGTAAGTGCGCGTTACATACATTTATAAATACACCAAATAAGCATGTGTGTAGGCGTCTATACAACAGTGCATGTACATAAGTACATAGATCATGAACAAGTAAGCCTGCAACATATTTTATTGTTGTTTATTTTCGCATTTATGCGAAGATGGAAAATGCATTCAAACGAAAGTGTTAAAATTTACTGTTCTCTCTTCCCCTCAAAAACTTGTCGCCTCTCACTTTTTGCAAAACAATCTGAACTCTGTAGCATTTGGCTTTTCTGCTCTTTATTTATTAGTGTAAACAATTGTTATTGCCCGGTTGTAATGCATTGCGAAGTACAGCGATGCTTATTGTGCAGGGTTTTGTTCTGCCAGCTGTCGCAGTTCAGCGTTTCTTTTGACAGAAGTTAAGTGAAAAATCACTAATTCACTAAACTAGTTCCTTTTCGCTCGATAACCATTTAAAAATAACGATAATCTTCCACAGTAATCTTCGATCTGTGAAAACTAAATTTCGCAAAATTGTACATCAGGCATTTCTGCAAATTAAGCGATTTAGAAAACCTATTTCGCACATTTCTAAACAAAAAGCAAAAATTTCGCCTGGCATTCATGGGTTAGAAGCAAAAGAGCCAGCAAATGTCCTCATACAAACTTGAACCCTTTGCCTTAAACTCTAAATCCGTGCATTTTCAGTATCGAACGAATTCTTCTCTTACATCATTCACATCTAAAGGATCTAAAATATCATTTTGTCGGATGATGTTATAATTTTTGTAAATGGCGTACTACGTTGACCATATTTAATACTTGTGAACTAGACAGCTACAGTATACAAACACAAGCAAGAGCTGGGAATAATTGTATAAATTGTTTTGACCATTCCTCGGTCTGGGGTTTAGTGCAGCGAGAATATTGACGTCGATTTCCTAATCGTGACGCGCCAACAGGGCTAACATTCCGGCACTAAGCTGCTCGACTCGAACAGACGGGAACCACACGAGACATTACAGAGCGATGTTTCCACCGGGACAATATCGCGGCTGTGGTTGCTGATGTCGCGAAGAACCAAGAAACGGTTACGCAATCGGGCATCGCCAGACAGACCCTACAGAAAATTTTAATCAAAGACTTACATACAAGAATGTTCCCGTACAAAGTGCCTGCTGATCGTCAATCGCGTGTGCATTACTGTCAAGCCATCCTCAATCTTAACAACGAAAAGGACGATTTTGCGTCGAAACTCATTATGGGCATTTAAGTCAATAAATAAAATCTTCGTTTTTGGGGCTCTAAAAATCTGCATCAAACGCACGAGGAGCGATTACATCCACTCAAAGTGCCGATGTGGTGCGCGTTCACACGGGAGTAGTAGTTGGGACGGCCATTGTTACTGGCGAACGTTTCAAGACTATAAAAAAAACTTCTTACTGATTGATTGACTGCTGATGATTTCAGCAATACCGTGCAATCGCATGCGCAGTAAGGGCACAATGAATATTTAGAAGGAAGCGTTTCCTGGTAGCGTAATCTCTTGTTTTGTTGGTTTGACATGGAAAGCAAGATCGCCGAATTTCATTTTTTGTATTATTTCGAAAACAACTGTCAATGATATAATATTTCTTCTGCTATTTACGGATTCTAAGTGAATTACCAGATACTTAACATTATACGAAGATAAATCATTAGAAGTAAGTGCTAATTTACTATTGAGTGGTTTAAGAAACCAATACTTGCTTTCAGTCATCTAATGATGAATTTACTCTATTTGTAATTCATTTAATAAAATGGTACCGGCCTAAGAGCAAAATGCATAAAATATTTTTGACACGCTCAACTGAAGCCAGAATATTTTAATTGGATCGTAGCAGTGATGTAAACAGTAGCTCTTAAGGATCAGTGAAATTTGACCTAAAGCGACTAATGAATGCAAGCATAGAGTGATAACATAATGCAATTGGCAATGAAAAAGAAATTTGGCATTAGTCAGCAAATTACCGAGAAATAACCCCAATTAAGCGTAAATGGCAAAGAAAGTTTTACCAATGGAGTCGATATCTGTAAGCGCTCACACAAGGGCCACTTCCAAATTAGTTATTAATCATAGATTGTAAATCTTTTACTATAGTACATTTCCCAATAAGCTAAAGAATTTCCATTGAAAGTAGATATTTACTTATAATTTGAATTTAATAAAGCAACTCGCACGTAAGGGACCTTGTACTTACTGGGTATTGTGTTTGAAAGATTTATGAGTGTTTATAATGAACTCGTAAAGCAGCTACGCGCTGCCACGTTCAACACAAATCCATATCATCCCCAAACAATCACACCACCACCACCTGTGCCGTCGACTTGCCTTCACATTTAATTACGTATACATATGTACTTATATACATATGTACGTCCATGTTTGCTACTGCAAGTCAGAACTTATCGCTGCGAGAATGCTCATCATACTTGGAAGTGTTAGTTATTTAATTCATTTTCCACTGCACTTTAACCCTTTGCAATACCTCTACACAGAAGCTTTTGTTGCATCCATTGTGGCTTTTGCATTGCTTCTGCTTAGACGTGTGCTATTTGATTAACGCGACAACCTTTGGATTTTCGGTAACGTAACAAATGTGTGTCGCTGTAACAGCAACAGGGCAACAAGATAAACAATCTGCGGGTTGGTAATTACACGCCTGATTTCAAGTTGCGTGAATATTTTCTCAGATGGCGCTTCGTCAGCTCCGATACCTCAATGACTATACTTATACTTATTATTGCAGAGTAGGAATTTAGAGTTCTAGTTGAGACTTCAGAGAATTTTTCCTTCTCCACATATCATTATTGCATTATTATTATTTTACATGTTTTGCATAAAAAACATTTAATGAATCTTTTTCTAAAAAAAAATTGTTTTCATGTGAGAAAATTGCTAAATTTATTTCAAATAATAAACTGTAAAGAACGGTACGAGATCTACCCTTTTATGACAGAAAACCAATCGAAGGGTGTATTTGACCGCCGATTGGCGATTGCTATTAGTTTTCTAGCATTTTTTTATTTTAGTACCTAAAGTCGACATTCACGAACACAGGCATTCTTAAGTTCTATTGCACTCAAGGAACATCCATACTACGTTGATATTGTGCTTATTGTTGCTGTCGTACAAAGAAATATATAGAAATTAATTAGAAGGAAATAAGCATTGGGATTAAATTTCTTGTAAGTGTCTTATGCGGCATTTCTTTGCCCGCCACTCGTTTTCTTTTTGCTGTTTTAATAAAATGTAATAAAAATAAGTGGGCAAGCAAGCAAAATTAAATAAGTGAAGCAGTAAGAAAAAACCATGTTAATTAGGAGCAGCATGGCAGAAGATAACGCCATTACAAACGCCTACTCAAGCACCAAAACCACCACCAGCAGCTTCTTTGCTTTGGCGATAAGGGGAGTAAACCAATAAATTGAGAAAACAAATTCTGGGCCATTATAAATAACACTTTCGCTGCTCGATGATTTATTGCCCAATTTTAATGCTCTCAGGTTTTCTTAACATTTTGCTATTTCGACATTTGCTGCCGAGCCCAGACAGCAACTTCAAAAAACCTAAACAACATTCTGCTATCAGAAGAAATAAGGCCAAGTCAATGCCTTGAGTCACTGCTGTTTTGGGGAAGCAGTGGCAGATAACAAATGCCTCATTTCTGTGTGTGGCGCTGTAAGGAGGTGGGTGGTTGGCTTTTCTGCTGAGGCAACTGGATGTGTGGTGGTGGTGGTGGTTTTTGTAGTGGTCGTAGTTAGATGTGGAAATGTCGGCTGCTGGAGAGATGCGTGCAGCCTACCAAACTCTGTGGCACACTCACTCGCACGTTCGCTCAAGAATCAGCTTTGGCCTGGCTGGATGAGGTAAGGGATGGGGACGCGCTCGGTCGGTCGCCCCTAATAATGTAGCGTGAACACAGGGCCTGGCTGTTGGGCTGGCAAAGGTTGTAATTCAACGAAATAAAATAAAACACGCACCAAAGCACATTCATCCCTCGAGAATTATTGCTTATTTGGCTAGTAATAATTCTTCTTCTTCGCCTTTTGCTACGCTTACTTGCTTTATATGTATATGTTTTGTATGTTATATATACTTATAGGTGTGCACTCTTGTTGCCATGTGCTGCTGATGTTGATGTTACTGGCGTTATATGTTGTGTGATTTTTTATTTTGGCGAACAAAGATACGTTTTTCTCTTAAGAGTATATCCTTTTCGGGGCCATTTCACTCATTGTTTTAATGTTTTAGTATTTGTTTTTTTAGCAGCCGTTTGCCAATAAACAGATAGTGAGAATTGAAATTCCGAATTTTTTGGTCGAAAAAGATTGCAAATAAAGATTAGAGAAAAGGAGATTTTGCCAAAAAAGAAAAATACTTAAGATCACCATATGGTATTTTTTCACAATTTTATGTATTTGTAGATATTTGGAGGAAATATTTCGTGACGAACAGGAGAAATTTTTCGTTGATTTCCCCTCTGAAAGCACAAAAAAATTGAAGCCTGAATTGAAAAATTACCAGAAGTCAAAAAGTTGTGAGTACTCGAAGCATCACAGCAAAATGTATAACAGCAGAATAGCAGCGCAAATATACAAGAAAGTGCGAATGCATTTTTCCTAGACACTTCTCAAGAAATATTTCATCGAAATGTGTCCCTCGAGTAACATTAATATTAAAGGTGGGTGATGGCACGCCGCAACAGCAGCCGAGCAAGAAGACAATACATAGCTGCAACAATCAATCCTACATGAACTCACTGCACGACGCTGCGAGCGCTAAAGTCGACATATAAATTAGCTTTACTTACTTGTAAGACATTGTTTCAAATATAGGGAAAAGGGGGCGTTGTACAAATATGCACAGTATGAAAATTGAGCAAGTGAAGAGAAAGTTGTGCTTAAGTCAGCAACAGCGGAAGCAACAATAACAATACTGGCGCACTGGCAACACAATAAAATGGCACACGGAGAACTGTGCAAGGCAGCATGGCATGGTTTTCCTGCAGCATCCGCCAGCTTGTGAAAGAACGAGAAGCCCAGAGGCGACAGAGCGTAGCGTGAAGTCTATGTATGGGTGAGTGGGTGTAGTATTGGGCGAGGAGAGAACGCGTTTGTTTAAGGTGTATGTTTGGAAAGTAATTTAAAAAAGTTAAACTAATAAATCACAAGTTAATTATAAGCTGGTATTAACTCATTCCGACGAACCAAGCAGCCAGCCAACCAGCCGGCAGCGAGTCAGCAAGCGCGGCAGTACTTAAGGAACGCACTCCAACCCCAAAGTTTTCGCAGCTGACTATGCTTGCTGGTGCGCGGTGCGGCGATACGAGGCAAACAAATTTTTGTAATTATAATCCATGCGATTTATTTATTTGTTCACAAATTCAAGTAGCCAGTGAATGGCTGGTGTCAATGATCCAGCGACTGTTTGCTGGTAGATAAAAGAAAGAAAGCATATTTGTCTTCGGAGCAAATTTAATTGTATTAGTTTGGGTAAATAACACAAAATGAAATATATGTATGTATATGCAAGTATACGTACAAACGTACGCCTTTTATGGAACAGCTTTAAATATAAATAACTATTTTTTCAAGTGTTTTGGCGCACAAACTCAGCTAAATCAGTTTGAACTTTAATATTATCTTTGTATATGTACAATTGGCGCGTCTTTAGTCTTTAGTTGGGTATTTGATAGATCTCGCCTTCTATTTTATGGTAGGCATTTTGATGTTTTTCCACAAATGGAAGGAGCTACACTTTTATGCTGCTTCCGAACGACATATGGTTTTTCATGAGAATCTTTATTGTGTCAAAAATATACACGGAGGTTTGCAATTGTTGAGGGCTGACCGCTGTTAGAAAAAGTCTTCTCTATTATTTAACGTTTCAAGCCTACTGTGGGTTTCGAGCATGTGCTTTGCCGAATGGTAACAACGCCGTTTATATATGGTCGGACAATTTTTAGATTAATTTAAGCGTATAATTCACTGAAGTAGGAGCTCTCGCCTCGACATAATTTATTAATTTACACAAGATGATGGAACGCAGTGGCGACTGCAACTGTCATACTTTAAGGTCAATGGACTACAATGCGTTGAATGATAGCACATTAACATTTTGACATTTAATATTTTTTTTTGTGGTTTTGAATATTCACTATCGATCGGGTACTTTTTCCCCCGGGCCCGGAGTTCTCAGAGGGGCCCGGACTCGAGATTATACGTATTTATATGAATTAGACATAATTGGAAAGGGCCCGCTTTTGCAATTTCCCCCGGGGCCCCGATATGCTCTCTACGGCCCTGCTTATAAGCGATATTTAGAAGACTAATCCCGCGGCACAGATTGCAGGATCGCCTTTCTTATGGATTGGCCCTTAAATTCCAATCCGCAGGCATGCTTACATCCGACCACATTTTGCATAGAAGCTGATGCATGCACCTTACCAGCTCCTCGCCGCCATGTTTGAATAGCTCAGCTGGCAGTCTGTCGGCGCTCGCGGCTTTGTTGTTCTTTAGCCGCGTTATCGCTATTCTCACCTCGTCATGGTCGGGTAGCGGAACGACAATTCCGTCGTCAACGTTTGGGGTATCGGGATCTTCACATTCTCTATGACATGCGCAGCTGTCACTGTTTAACAGGTTCGAGAAGTGTTCCCTCCATAATTTAAGATTGCTCTGTACGTCAGCCACCGTCTTTGTTCTTACAGGAAAACGCCCCGATCTTAAAACTTTCTGTTAGCCGCCGAACTTTGTGGTAGAATTTTCGGGCGTTGTTTCTGTTGGCCAGCATCTCAAGCTCTTCGCACTCACGTATTTCGGCCTCTCGTTTCTCGGAAAATACGTCTCTCTTCCTTTTTTAGCTCTCTGTAGCGATCCCACATAGCTCGCATTGCGCCCGATCGCAGCGTGGCTATATAGGCGGCATCCTTTCTTTCAGCTGTTTTTTCGTGCTCACGGGTATCCGATTTCTTCTTCGGCGGCGGTATGTAGAGACTTAGAAATGCTGCTCCATTGTTCGTGCATGCCGGTTTGTTGGGCAGTGCTCTCTGAGAGCAGGAGTGAGGGTCGAGTGGCGAATCTTCGGGTTGTCTGTTGTGAGTGCAGCTTTTCGATGTTGAACATTCTTTGCGTAGGTAGATGTACGTTTTTTGCTGCACAGAGGCGTGTGCGCAGTTTGGCTGCAACAAGGTAATGATCCGAGTCGATGTTGGGTCCTCGAATCGTTCGTACATCTAATACACTAGAAGCGTGTCTTCCATCTATCACAATATGATCGATCTTGTTTCGCGTTTTTCGATCAGTACGAGATTCCAGTATCTTTTTATGCTGGAATCTGGTGCTGCAGGCTACCATGACTACTTCTCTATTTAGTCGAAGAAAATCGAGAAGCGCAATTTTCTTTTTGAATTTCTGCAACGACGAAAGGAATCCAGTGATTCAAGCTAGGCACATTCGATATGGTTTTGTTGGAATGTGTCTGCGTTGGAACCTGCATGCTACTAAATTCCCATCGGCAGCAACTCTTTGCTAAATGATTTAATATGTTTTCGACTTACACGCAAGTCTAAGCCGATTTTCAATAAGTTTCGACATTAACGAGAAAAACTCAACATGGATTTTATGTAAACAAAATTGTGTATAATCAAAATTACTTTTGAATGATTGCATTATGCAATATGGTAGCAGAAAAATGGAAATATTTTATAGAGTTCTATATTAAATATTTTAGAAAAACTTGGCATCTGCTTTTTAACATGCTTATATATGGGAAATGATAATCTAATAAATATATGAAAAATATATATATACATATAGGCACATATACAACAATGTACATACATATAATAATTGCACTTTCCATTATGAAAGGTTAAATAATTGTATTCCGGTTTTTGATAAAGTCTGCTCATAAAGTATTTATTGTGCCAATTATTGAGCAAATATTTAAACATTGTTTTGGGCTTACCGCTCATGTTTTCAATTTATGTCAAGGAAAACTACATAAATATTAAATAATCGATATTATCGAAAAATACCACTAACAAAAACCTGTGTGTGAACATACACAGTTACTCAAAGTACTGATCGAGTGTTGGCAATAGTCACTTAAAGTTATTATGTAGAATCAAAAGTATTAACTAAGTTCTGTTTTATATTCGCTATTTTATTCTCAAAAGATATCATTAACATTTTGGTTAAGATTCCAATTTTATTTTTGCAAAGACTCCAAATAACTTTAATACAGAATTATAATATAGTAATTCGACAATGTTTTTCGTCTCAGCCTCTATATGGTACTTCGTGTGACCACCTTTCGCTTTTGTACCGCATTCATTCTGGACGGCTTACTGTCGATTAAGCTTTTGGTATGTATATGGAGACGAATTGGTTGATGCGTGACTACCTTCGGAAGTGCACAATTTCGAAACCCCGGATAGGAATACCGATTGATAAAAAAATGTTTTTCACGACTGGCTTTCGGCAGGCAATGGCAAACCTCCGAGTGTATTTTTGACATAAAAAACTACTCCAAAGAAACCATCTGCAGTTCGGAGGTTGTTTAAAACTCCACAAACAGGAGAAGGAATTTGGGGAAACACCCAAAAAGTGCCAACATATCTATATACTGTAACTATATACTATATATTTTGATACTATTTTACCAGGAACCCCAGAAAAGCTCTCAGTCGTGTTTTTCTTACACTGGTAGTGTGCCTGAAGTACATAATTATCCTGTTGAAAAATGGTATTTTCAATGGAAGGACCGAAAATACTCAAGCCCTCATTCATGTTTTAATTCCGTAGCATTTTCCCACTCTACTCTAACTAATGCACCCATAGTTCGCAACTTTTCTACAGTAAAAAACTCATCTTACCGCGTCTCACCAACTTCCGCTTTGTCTTAGGCTGCCATATTATTTTTTCTCAATTCCTATTGGTGTAACTTTTATGAGCTTTTGCGAGTTTCAGTTTGCTATGCTGTTCAGTCAAAATGAGTTCTTCGTCATGAAGTGTTAATATTCCTACTTGCATAATTTTACGACCTAATTTGATATTTCGCCGCTTCAGATAGGACCATAGGACATTTTTGGCCAGAGGAATTTCTGAATTTTTTAATTAAAAATTCTAACGGAAGCAGAGAAAGTAGAAGAGCAAACCCGGTGTGAAGCGTTATGATTAGTAATTCCTCCATTAAACTTGCACCTCATTCTGAAGTAACCTTAATCTAAAATAACGATATCCTCTCTCTCTCTTTTGGTCGCAGTGCGCAATAGCCTAATTAAAATAATGAGACGCTAAAAATAAAACATAACCTGTAAAACCCTGCTATCAATTGAAAAAAAGTATTTGAGTAAATGTGCAGAATGGCTAAATTTGATCGCGGATGTGAATGAAATCACGTAAAAGTAGAAAACTTAGAATTTGTAGTCCTAACTGCGCATAACAGCCGTTTATTTTTATCGGCAACACATTTAGTACAAGTATATGCCACGATATTGGAAAATATCGCCTACATTCGATCAATATTTTGAGCAACTGTATATGTATGGCAAAGCTCTTGTTAGCCATCGTGTTTGTTGTTGTTGACATTGATTATTTTTTCCATCGTTGGTTGACCAAATGAATTTGAACCTGCTGATCACCCGATTGTCCACCGGCTAACAGCTACCAACTACGAACTAAAATTGTTGCTGTTTAACTGTTGAGTTTGAGTTCGGCGAGTTTGTTGTTGGCTTTGATTCGTTTGGCCACGTTTTTTGCTCCTGCCACGCGCAGCCGTAGCCGCAACCACAGCGATTCGTATTCAGACTCAGATTCAGATTCACTGTTTTTCCAGCAATTTTCCAACAACGGAAGGGGAAATTTGTGTGCATGCAGATAAAAGTGCCACAGAGCAACTTGTCATAATAAATTTACTCGGCATACCAGTATTTATGCGCAATTCAGCAAAAACAATGGATTTTATATGTACGAAAATACGTACATATGTATATGAATGTGTGCATATAACCGGGTGCTGGTACATACATATTTACTATGCCATATATTCGAAAGTCTCGTTTGTATGAGTTGCTGCTACATGTTTCATTATTATTTTTCGACCACCTTTTGTATCACTGAGTTTGAGGCATACAAGTTTATTTTATTCTTATGAATGAAAAGCCAAAAGGCTTAATAAAGTGCCACTGATAGCATCACATTCTTTACATAATGATTTGTAGATGATATGCAGACATATTTATAAGTATATAAGTATGCTTGTTCCCTTAAATATATACATTAATTTTTGTCTTTAAACTTAATGTGCAAATCATATTTTGTTATTGTTCATTGGATATTTACAGTACAACCCCAACTTTGATAAGTGACAACGATTTGTGGCTGCTGGAGATGAGCAATTGTGAAGTCAGGTGGTTGGCTAGGGGATTTTTTTTTAATATGCTATGCATGTGTTAGTAACCTGTTTTCACTTTGAGCGCTTCAGTGCAGCTCAGTACTGCTCGATGCTTTAAATAATAAACCAATCAATGGTACATTTTCCTCACTCTGATCTCATTCCATTGCTCTTTAAAATTATAAATGCAAGCGTTTGGCCGAAATGAAAAACGAGCTTAAAAGGCATAGAGCTTCACTGCGATTTGCTTTCAATAAATCGATAAAATTAAATGTTGATACGAGACGCCAGACGCCGAAGCGGCTTCGAATCGCAAAAAGCCCTCTAGGGCTTGATAACAAAATGCCAACATGAAACATTATTGCGACTTACTCGCAGTAAGTAAAATTCAAGTTGCCCATTGCAATAACAAAAACCACAACAAAAAAAAAAACAGACACACACCCAAACGAATAGCACATTGCAAGCACTGCAGCAGCAACAGCAAGGCCAACAACATTGGCCATTCGCAACGATATGAACTTCCACTGACGTTGTTTTTACTTTTGTTGTATAAGCAGCAGCAACATTGCTGTTCTGATGTGGCGCAAGTGTAAATAAACTGCAAAAATGTTATAGATGAGTGGCAGTAACAAAACCAATGACGGGAGGAAGAGCAATAAGGGTAATAAAAGCAATGAAGTGAGGAAAATGCAAAAAGGCCAAATGCCGCAACCAATAGCCAAACAGGCAATAGACAGCAACCAACAACAATCAACCAACAACCGGCAACTAACACCATGCAACCTGCCACACTCACAATCTACATATACATACATATATATTACATGTTTTGCCGCAATGAATGTATAGCTCAAATACTGCAACGCCAAAATGCACACACACACACGCGTTTATGGTAGAAGCGCTTAGATTTGCACACAAATTCTGAGCGTTTGGAACTATGAATGCATGAATGGTTGAATAGGCGACTACAACCGCTAGAGGATGGACGAGCCAGTGCCAGTGAGCGGTCGGGTGTTGGGCACGTTCGTTAATCTTCGAGAATCCGAGTGGCTATATGCGGCGGTATTATGCGGAAATTTATCTGATTTAACACCTAATATACAATAACTTAATATGCGGCACTCTGCTGTTGAACAAATACAATCGAATATTGGAGTGTGTCCACTTACACATGCGCATAGGTACTTATGTAGATGTGTACATATGCACTTAGTGCATACATACAGTCGGTGTCCGAAAAAACGAACCGCGTTCATTCATGAAGTATAAAAGATATGTGTTTAAAATAATTTTACATGAAAGTATGTACAAAACTACGGGCCGCAATTACTCAAGAATCCATGTAGTCTCCATCGTTGTCGAGTATAGTCTGACATCTTCACGGCATGCTTTGAACCAGCTTTTCTGCGTAGCTCGTCGACAAAGAGGACTAGATTTGGCGAACTTGACGCTCGAGTTGCTTTAAATCGTGGACTATCTTTTCGACAAGATGCGTTTTCATAATTCTCCACACATTTACAATGGGGTTGGCGTCTGGGGACTGGGAAGGCCAGTTTATTACAGTGACGCCATTTTCTTGTTTTGTTGCTTCTCAATACGTTTTTCTGAGAGTTGTGGTTTTGACGATGTGGAACGGTAGGATATGTTCGCCTCCTTCAGTCGTCGTTCGATGGTGTTGATATTCACATTTATTTTCTTTTTAGAAGGAATTGTGAGTGCTTGGAGTAGTCGCAAAGAAGGGTCCCTCATTTTGTTTGGTTGTGTTTACGGGAAAGTTTCGAACGACACTAACCTGAGTTAGCACTGGTGTCGTAGCCCTTGGGTGCGACTATTACGCAGCAAAAAGCAGAACGAAATATATCTTGAAGTTACAAGAAAAAAAAACCGGTTCTTTTTTTATGACACAGACTGTATATGGTGGCAGCGGCGCTCATGTGGCTAGAGTGTGCAGAAAATGCAGTCAACCGGCCGACTATTCATAAAGCCAAAATCCGACTAGGCAGCCAGCCGGTAGTGCAGGTAATAAGGGGTGAGGAAGGCGGTCGCCTAGTGGCACATTTGCCGAATTCCAAAAGGAGCAACTCCAAATGGACATCAACCACATGCAAGCACGCACGCATGCTACACATCGACAAAGGCAGTCGAAGGGGTGAGAAGTGGCGATGTTGTTCGAAAAATGTGAATATGAACTGCATAAATCTTCCAGAGGCGGCTGCTATAACAACAAAAATGGCAGCAACATTGGAAATTTTTGGTTGTTTAGTTTCGAGTCAAGTGCTATGTGAAAACGAGAAACGGTTTGGCAAGCTGGGTCGAAAGAAAAAACGATCTAAGCTGAAATATACGGCTCACCGGGCCAACGCGTAAATGAATGGCAAAGATGATGCATAGGTACCAAGCAAAGCAACTATCTAGTCAAGCAAGCACAAAGCTTTAGCCGATGAACTCAGGCATCCAAGCGCACTCAAGTAGTCGTCAGGCAACAAAAAGCGAAGTCATCAAAGGCTTAACGTCGGTCTTCGCATACCACTGCACTTCATGTAAGTATCTCAACGAATCGGTAGATCCGTGGTTCGATGTAGCTGGGTGCACATTCGAGTGCAGAAGATACATACCATATATTTTTAGATTATTATGCATTCATATCGCAATTTCAATCATAGTGCGTCTCACAATTGTTCACATCGACGCACTGGTATGTGGACGTGTATTGAAATTGCTTTTGAGGTGTGTAGGTATGCATGTAGAAGAAATTTCAGCTTTAACAGTTTACAATGAAGTTCAAGCAAGGACGAGTAGCTTTGTTTTATCTGGGTTTCTCTGTCTATTCTTTGGAGAAATTATATTTGCGATCTGCAATTCAACTGAATATGACAAGAAATATTATTTCACGTTCCAGCAACTCACACCTTTGAGTAGATTTCGGTAAAATATCCTGTGGGTTCTGACAAAGCACTCTTTTGAAGCGAACTAAATTGAGAAAACGACATATCCGACTAAGAGGATCACTCAGGTTTTTAAAGAAAATTTATCAGGAGGGTGCAACTGCAAGCGGCCGCCTATTTTGGAGCAGCAGCTCGATGTATAAACGCATTTTTATTAAAACCACCGGCCATAGGACTCGGATCATAAAAAAATGGACAAAAATAAATAAAAAATTTCACAAAAAAAAGAAAACGAAAAGAAAAGAAACCACATAAGTTGCGCATTAAAATATTCTGTTAAAAGATCAAAGTTATATTTATGCATCGAAATGTAAGAATATAAACCCATAGTTGAATTTTAGAAAATTACAACAAAAATTAAAAGCGGCATTATATGTTCCATCTTTTAAGAATTTTACATATAACATAAACTAAAAATGAAACGAAATTTCGAGCATGGCATCGTGTCCTATGCAAACTGTTTGTTCACCCTGCATTTTCTTTTTCTTCTTTTCTTTTTTGTTTGAAAATTGTAAAATTCATGAGAAGTTATTGTAATATTTTAGAAATTATTGTGGCGCTAATAAAATTGATGGATGTACCTGTATTTCGAGGTTAAATTTTGCATTTTTATTTTGACCTCTAACGTAATCGCTGATAATCGAACTTTACACACATCAGTGTTCTCCAAAAAATGACAGTTTTTCCGGAAGCCTCATTGCTATTAAGCTTTTTTCCATATAGATGCTTTCCATTTCAATTCAACCGGGCTATTCGGGTCATGTTCTTCGATTTCGATGTAACTCAAATATGTTGCTCTCTGGTCAAAATAAAGAGACACATATTTTTTTGTTCGCCCGAAAATTTTTTTTTCAAGATTTGTCGGCAATTTTGTTTTTCGGCTCAAAATCGATTTTTTTAATTATATAAAAAAATTTTTTTTTAAATGCTCATAACTTAGTCCAAAATGAACCGATTTGAATGATTCTGGATTCAAAATAATCATAATTACTTACACAAGCGATTTAATGCAGAAATAATTGTAAAAAAGTAGTTGAAAATTTTTTATTTTGCATAAAAAAAGGTGCGAAACAGGTTTTTTACTCAAAAATTCATTACTCAAAAACAACTCATTTTAGTTTTTTTAGTTTGAGATGTCCTCTTGATTTGGAAAAAGTTACAAAAAAACAATACACTTTTTGAAATATTGAATTTCGAAAAAATTTAAAATTTTTTTTTTTTTGCAAAATAAAAAATTTTCAACTACTATTTTGCAATTGTTTCTATATGAAGTCACTCGTGCAAGTAATGACGTACATTTTGAGCCCAAAATCATTAAAATCGGTTCATTTTTGACTAAGTTATGAGCATTTAAAAAAAAAATTTTCTTATATAATTAAAAAAAATCGATTTTGGGCCGAAAATGTGTCTCATTATTTTGACCAGAGAGCAACATATTTGAGTTACATCGAAATCGAAAAACATGACCCGAATAGCCCGGTTGAATTGAAATGGAAAGCACCTATATTTAAGAAAGTGTGATCCCATGTAAGTTTTAAGTGCTGATCCAACATACAGTTGCTTTGCTAATTTTTCTTAAATGTATGAAGGTTGGCCAAATGGCAGTTTTTCTTCATGTGATTGAAGAGCCTTGTCCATCTTTGATATTTCAATTTCACAGTGTGCTTTTTGAGTCTCTGAGTGCTCGTTAGTTTATAACTTTTGAACAGTTGCACTATTAAATTCGGTTTTTTGTGGATTATGGCTAAATATCATTGGGCTTAAAATAGATTAAACACTGCGTTTTAACAGGGTGTTCGCGGGAATGTTCATTATTTCTTTTATAAAAGTATGGCTCATTGTCTAACAAAAACCGCATAAATACAAGTCTAAAAATTTATACAAAAAGTAGGAAAATTTTATGTAGCTTTCAATACAATTCCGAGGTATTCAATTAGAGTTTCTAAAAAACTTACACATATACAAAATTTTTTTGCACATGGTTAAAATACGCAACATAGAAGAAAATTCTAGCAAATCAACGAAATAAATTTTTTTATTCTTTAATTTAAAAAGTTATAAATAATACATAATAATAATAGTGGAAGAAATGATTATTCATAAAAAAGAAGAAAAATAGTCGATTTGCTATCGTTTAATAGAGAGGAGCTTCCGACTCCTCTTTTTAAATGTCTAAAGTTGTCCTGTTGCATTACAGTATAATTGCATTTAATTGTAAAACCTGCTGAACTTCTGTCCTTGAGTAACTACTTGGGCGCCCACTTCCACGAAGCTTGTCAGCATATTTAATTTTAGCGAAAGTTGTCCCAGTGCTACGCAACCAATCATTATTGTTTCTCGTAATATTAAACAAGTTTAGGAGAAAAAGTTAGGAATGACGTTCACATGTCATGAAGTTACAGCCAAAATATGGATAAAATTCTATACTTTTTTCATAAATTCGTTAAAAATTTTAGACATACACAAAATCCAAACATATATCATTAATTAAAAGAAGCATTTCTAAGAGTTAAAAATAACTCTCTTAACAAATTTTTGAAACACGTATGCGACGAGTATCTTGATTCGCACTATGCTTTCTCAGCTAATTGTGTTTTTGGATAACTTTAAAAGCAAAGAGCTCCGCATGGATAAAAGATATAAAGAATCAGCCAGTTCGAAAATTTGAGAAAATTTTCAGTTGGAAACTATATTGTAAATATAAAATCAGAGGCCTTGTTTTATCGCTAAACGAGTGCCCGGAAGTGGGAAAAGCAAATTCTCAGAGGTTTTAAATTTGTTACAGCTGATTGAGTTTCGGTGTAATAGGTGCCAGTTTGAAGTCAATTTTTGACATTTTTTTGCTGGCTATATTATAATCAAATTTATGGAGGTATTTTCTAATTACCCCGTGCCATCAAAGCAATGAAGCTATGAGTAATTTTGATCCCTCATGATTCTTTTCTAACCACGTCGTAATACCCCTAACTGATGTGTCCACCTACCTTTAGGTGATTCTTTTCCACCGGTCTTACCAGTGGGCGATTAAACGATGCCTTTCTTCTGCTGCAATTTCTTTACGTCTTGCTCTATAGTCGTGTTGAGATGCCTATATATGTATACTGTCTTCATTTTTTTTGCCAAAATGTCAACCGGGATTGGTACTGAAATGAGAGATTGTACTCATCATCAAAAATTGTGCTTAGCCGAAAAATATTAGTTTTCTTCTAGAATGATAGGGACAAGATTGCGCCGATCGGAGAGTCCGTGACGTCGCATAAGCTGAGCTGTGCAGTGTTGCCAACCATTTGCTCTTCGCAATAAATTTAGTGTTTTTTATACCCAAAATGCGAAAATGTTTAAGTTTGGTGCTAGTTTCGTTTTTTTAATTTAAAACTACCGAGACTGTAAGTTAAAAAGAAAACTGTATTAATAAACAAAAGAAGGTTAAAAAAGGTCACTCTGCGAATATTTTAGTGTTAATGAACATTTTTTGGTTCTTATAAAATTTGATATTTTGAAAATGAAAATTTAATTTTTTGTTCCTTTTAAGTTAATGCAAAAATATTAAATCTTCTTCTCTCAACTCTTCTTAACAATGAACACCTTTTTACACATTTTAAAAAGCGTTTGAATTAATTGAATGCGAATTAAAGCCATAGAGGTATAATCGTTTCTTCCTGTCCTCAAGTCCTTAGTGGGACATAAGACATCAATATGTGTATTCATAGTAGAAATCAGCAACAAAATACCAGAAAATACCGAAGAAACCATAACGACATTTTTACAAAAAGAGTATCTTATCTTATTACATAACCTGAAATAAAATCAAATAAAATCAAGTAAAATCCAGTAGAACCAAATAAAATCAAATAAAATCAAATAAATCAAGTAAAATGGAGCAAAATCAAATAAAATCTAGTGAAATCAAATAAAATCAAATAAATCAAGTGAAATCAGCAAAAAGTCGTTTTCTTAACAAAATCGTTTCTCTTAACAAAAAACTCATAAATTAAATTGTACATAACCATAACACATTTATTAAAAAAATGCACGTTTTACAGACAATTTGTCACTCATACAAATTTCTTTAAGTAATTCAATAAAAATTTGGAATTTTATTTTCTTTAAATGGGCATTTAGTGCGTTTTAGTTTTGTACTCAGCTAATTCCGATTCTCGATTCTATTTGCATATTCACTGACGAGCCTCTCAATAACTTGGGTGAGAGTGTAGTTATGCTAGTTCATCGGCCCTATAACTCTTCTCGAAGTCTCAATGGTCAGAAACCCATGCAACATTTGATCAAAATTACTCAGCCAGCTCGTTAGAGTCGGCGGCAATTCATGGCTGCCTTGGAGGTTGCCACAGTCACGAGTGAAAATATTTATTTTATTTATTTTAAAAATTGACTTAAAGAGTAAATCTTATAAGCTAATTGTAAATAAAGCAATAGCGTCGAGGCCTTACGCTTGAACTGTGTATATGGAGTTCTTTTGTATTGTGTCTTAAATTCTATATATTTTATTTTAAGGAATTTGGTTATTAAAGATACTGAATCGAAGGTTGGAGGAGATAGGTGCGTCATTGGGTTTGATTTGCTGAGGATTTGTCTTCTGCGGGAAGTGTATGAAGTGAAAATAAATATCAACATTTGTATGAAGTTATCCCAGTGTCTCGTAACTATACTAAGGGTAGTTTTTTTCATATCGCTTAGGTATAATAAGTACAAGAAAAATAATTTTCAAGACTTTCTAAAACACTTCACTGTGAGATGCACGAAATAACTGGTTCTTTTCTGTCTTATTAAGTCGTTTTCATCTGTGAGAAAGGATTTTAAGTTCCATCCTTTAGGAGAATAAGTCCACAATTCAGGTATGGCATACGTATAGAATAATACTTATACCTACAAATACAGGGTAGATAGTAAAATATTTTTTGGTTAGATTTGATGTTTTACAAAAAAACTTTGGCCCATACTATTGCTCACTGCAACAACAAATATCTTCAACACAAATGACACACTCACACTGCGCCCATGTATGCAATTGTAGAATTAAAACAACAACACCAAATACCATCATGAATTACGTTGCAGTGTTTGGACTTAGTTAAGGATATTTGTGAGCTTTTTGCGATTATGCACAACAACGCCATGGCCGCATGCACGACTATGAACACATGTGTATATTTGTATGTGTGCGCTCTGCATAAAATGTTTGCAATTTACAAAGTAATGAAACGTATTGAAATAAAATGAATAAAGAGCGGTGCGCCTGCAGTTGGAGCTTAGGTTGCATGCACCGCCTGCCACATGCCAAATACCGTATGCCGCTAGCTACGCGCGCTCCTGATATAGCCGCATGGTCCATGGGGTGTCTTTGTTGTTATGCACTCACTGTTGCACTATAGGCAATTCCATTCATTTCCATTTTTCTCTCTCCGAGCTGACATCAACACTACAATTGCAGATACAAATACTGATGCAGTTCCGAATAAATGGTTGGCCGTACAACAAAGTGAAAATGTGCACACTCCGTAATTTATAAGCGTTTGCAATTTAAGCCAAATTCGTTTCTGTTTGCATTTTTACATTGTTGTAGGTATTTGTTTATGCTTGCTGTTGTTGTTGGCGTTGTTGTTAATATAGCCGCTGCTGGGTGAATTATGTGGGCAGCGATTTTCATTCGCCATTTGCAATACAAATTCACAAATATGTTAGAGCACTATCTTAACATGCACACGCATATATACACCCCCACACACACACACTAGGATTTGCGGCTTTCTAGTTCACTGTGGGTGCGAAATGTTAATGGATAAAGAATTTTAATGAAAATTTACAGTGGCAATTCAAAATAACAAATAAAAAGTTTTTGAATGTACTCAATATTTCCACATAAGTGTTGAGTTTATTTAACGGATCAGCGAAAAAATCAACATTTCCTAACCCTTTTTTATATTTTACGCTTTCACAGATTTTAGATTCTAAGATACTTCTTGTTTTATATTTATATTTATATTTATATTTATATTTATATTTATATTTATATTTATATTTATATTTATATTTATATTTATATTTATATTTATATTTATATTTATATTCATATTTATATGTATATTAATTTTATTTTAATTTCATATTTAAGCTGATTCAATAAATAAATACTTTTTAGAGGGTGATTCAATAATAATTTTTTGCTGTTATAAATGTATGTGTATGTATGTGTATGTGTATAATTATAAAATGCAACAAAAATTTAGAAAATATTTTTTTTATTTCATAAACGTTTTTTAGTCTATGGTATTTATTTACATATAAAACGCAATATCCGCTAAATACCCGTTCATCCGTTCATCGTAACAGCTCTACCGGAATCATTTTCGAAAAAGCACCGTTCGGTGACTGCACCAGCCCAAAAACCCCACCAAATAATGATTCATCGTGGAGGCATAATTTTGTTTTGAATGAAATGAATAACGCAATGCGCGAAATGAACTTGTTGCTAAACGAGCATTTTCATTTGAGTATCCACGCCAACTTAACTAAACTTAAAGTTTCAAGCTTAGTGCAAATTGTAAAAAAAAATTTAACAAGTTTGTGTCAAAATTTAAAACTTTTTAAAAACGCTTAAAAACGCAATTTTGGTATAAAAAAGTGCAGGTCGCGATGATTTTTGAAAATTGTTTTGCTGACCGTCTTGTGCATTTTCTTCATATAAAAAAGTTGTTAGGTATTCGTTATAAGAGAAAAAAATTCATAACAACCTCAGCAAAACAAAAAACGTATCAAAAGTCAGCGCAAATTTTGAGCCACTTTGAACGGACACAATATTGCACCAAAATTTAATGAGCCATAAAACTGCATACGCAGAACTTTTCTAAACATTTCAATTACATGATTTGAGATTCTGATGAATATTTGTTTGTTTTTTTTAATTTTGTAGAAAGTTTAAAATTTTAGGTTATGTGGGTTTTGTTTTACTGTTGTGGGTTTTGTTTACTAGTTTTAAAACTGGTGAAAGCATCAATAAAGTAAAAGCAAGGTTGATCAATAAAAACAAATTAACCAGAGAAAGCTGGCAGATAACTTGAACATTGCTAAAGAATCAGTTCAGGATATTGTAGTTCATAATGTGGGTTCCCAAAGGACCTGAATTTCATGCAAAAAATGAACGCGTTGATATCGCCAAAGACATAAAGACATCAGACCCAAAGCTGAATCGGACCCAACATTCATTAAACGCATCAGTAAGTTGATTGGAGAGGAGACGTGGATTTATGAGTACGAGGCGCAACCCAGACATCTGGCGAGTCAGTGGAGTACTCCGAATGAACCAAGACCAAAGAAACCACATCGTTTTCTGTCAGAAAAGGAAGCGATGCCAACAGTTTTTATGGATTGCAATTTTTTCCAGAAGGTCAGACAGTTAATAATGACTATTATTTGGGCGTTATGAGAAGTTTATATGAAGCATTTCGGTAAAAAAGAAAGGAATTTGTACATTAATAGCGCACCGTCGTTCGATGTCGTCATTATCCGTGGACTTTTGACCAAGAACGAAAGGAATGCCATCCAACAGCCAGCGAATTCAATTGAAATATCTCACTGTCTTTTTTTTTTGTTGAATCGAGCCAAAAAACCACTACGGGGAACGCATTTTAACGAAAGTAATGGAGGGAAGTTAGCTCTGATGGCTATACCGAAAATAGAGTTCTAGAAATGTTTCGAGAGCCGGATGAAACGCTGGCATAAGTGCGTTGTTGTTGATGAGAAGCACTTGGAAGGCGATAGTACCACTTTTCAGGAATATAGTTTGAATTTTATGAATATATTCCATGAAGTTTTTAATTAAGCTGGCATTAAATACAATTTAAGTAGTCGAAAGAGAGTTCCATAGGTCGCGTTGCTACATATTGTTGTGAACACAGATCTTCAACTAAAACTAAGTAAATGAGTATAAGTAAACTTCGGGCAAATTTCATCTTTCACCGATATGTTTATGTTAAAATTATTAATTCTACTTCAGATGATCATTACTACTCAGGTGCCCAGATATCTCACAGATCGATTTCAGTTTTCCAAACATTTTTCGTTGGCTTAACTTAGTCACTATAAAATATACTTTTAGTTGTTTGTTGACTGAATGTCATTTGTATTCTCTGTATGCGTGTGTAAGTTTTTACCCCAAAAATTGTAAGCATAAGATATTATCCACTTCACATATGAATAGCTTTGTTACGTTGGGGGAAATTTGTTAGCCGTACTCTACGCATTTTTTTCCTCCTTTTATCTACTTTTTTCTTCTCTACTTTTCACTTTGTATATTATTTTCTTTTAATTTTGAATATGTATACCGTTATCTATATTCGTTCTATTATTTTACTTAATCCCAACTATTAATATTATTTTAACTATATACTTTTTCTATTTTATTCTCTAATACTTCTTCTACCACATCGGGTAATAATTAATATTTAATTTTCCAAGCTTTGATTGGTACTTTCAGTTTCACATATCTATTCCAGCGACAGTTTCCAAGGCTACACTTAGTTTGTTGGTAAATACTGGTTTTGGTAAATTTCTTTATGAAAAGTTATAATAAATAAATATTTATTCTAAAACTTCTCTAATGTGTCTACCAAAAGTGGTCGCAAAACCAAGCGTGCAGTCAGTGGCAAATATATTTAAGGTCGGGATTTCGATTTTCACAATATACCACAAACATTAATGAATGAACAGAGCATAGGAAAATCCATCTCTCCACTAATAACAATTATGTCTATATTTACGGCATTCAAGAAATCACCAAAAGAGCAATTAAGGCTCATTCTTAAATAAATTGGTCAAACTCACTGAGTTTAATTCACTCCAAGAGTACCGCGAATTACACTGTAATATCGAATCAGCCTGAAGTCGTTTTTATTTATTATAATAATGCTACGAAATAAATAATAACAAGAGAGTTTAACTCGCGTTTGGCTATTGTTATTGTTGGCTTGGCCCAAGTGGTGGTTTCGTTAATTCGGTTACTTGCTTACGATTATTTTTGCTTTACCTGCATACTTATGTAGGTAGTTGTATCCCTGCAGGAAAAAGCCAAAACTCACTAGTTCGTTATTGACTTGAGTGATACTAATTCTAAAATTACTACTTTTACTGCAAATAAGTTGATTGTTTTAGATAAAAAAGTTTAAGACTCGTCTATGGACGCACTAATGCATTGCAGCGTCGATGAGTCCGAAATGCAATTGAGAAAAGTGCGTCAGTTGATTAAAAAAGGGTTTCAGCAAAAGGAGGCCATTGTAGGAAAATTCTCGCAGCAACACGACACGTAAAATATAATATGAATCCGAAATTTGAATAGCACTTATTTTATTTTTATGTCACACTTAAGTGTTTTAAGTGAATACTTTAGATTTTATTTGTAAAGAATTGCTGTAATTTTTTGAAGCATTTTTTTCAAGATTTACTTAAAGTTTTTATGTGAACCAATTTTTGAATGTTTAATCAATTACTGTACGTGAAAGAAGTTTGAGTTAATGTGAAATAGAATATTTAAAAACATTCTAACTGGT
The DNA here is from genome assembly GCA_037575425.1 of Anastrepha fraterculus. Classification (NCBI taxonomy): domain Eukaryota; kingdom Metazoa; phylum Arthropoda; class Insecta; order Diptera; family Tephritidae; genus Anastrepha; species Anastrepha fraterculus. Next base: position 60,957 of record JAYXIM010040409.1, read on the forward strand.
TATTTGAGAGACATGCAACTTTTTCAGGATGGTGGGAAATATTATTCTAACGTCGAAATGCTATTTTGCTGTTGCATGGCCGGATATTGACATTTCGTAGGACGTCGCCGTGTTAAAAATTTCACTTGCTAACATGGCAAAAGATAGAACACGAACTGGTTGAGCTGAAAAGTGAACTGGTTGTATTCTGGTTCATAACCAGTATTTTTCCTGCAGGGATGGGCAAACACAAGTATGCATGTGCATTTGTGTGT